>JACEFZ010015871.1:5000-190000 GCA_014155875.1 Cepaea nemoralis
GTTCAAACGCCTGTCCGCCATTTTGGGGACCGGAAGTCCAATAGTAGTTGTAGTAGTGGTAGTAGTAGTAGTATTAACGTCAGTGACATGTGTATATCCACTCCACCTACGACAGGCCAGCTTCGAGGCTGCCCGAGACTGGATCCTCGTGGTCAAGAACATGCTGGAAATCAGCTCCACCATCATCCTGCTGGGAAACAAGAATGACCTGGAGCGCAAGCGCCAAGTGCATCGAACTGTGAGTTCCTGTGTTATTTGTTTTCCAGCTGTTAATTCCTGTGTTATAGTCTTCCATCTGTTAATTCCTGTGTTATAGTCTTCCATCTGTTAATTCCTGTGTTATGGTCTTCCATCTGTTAATTCCTGTGTTATAATCTTCTGGCTGCTAATTCCTGCGTTTTATGTCATTCAGTCGTGAATTTCTGTGTTATATGTCATCCAGCTGTGAATTCCTGTGTTATGTCTTCCAGCAATGAATTACTGTGTCTTGTGTCTTTCATCTGTAATTCCTCTGTTTTATGCCAAACAGTTGTAAATTTCTCAATCGTCTAGCTGTGAATTCCTGTCTTTCATGTGATCCGGCTGTGAATTCATGGCTTTTATGTCACTCACCTGTGAAATGGGAATATTCTTCAACATGTGAAGCGGTACAACTATCTTGGAACAGTCATAGCATCTGATGGTAGGTGCCTTGAAGAGATTAGAATAAGAATCGATATAGCAAAGGCAGCCTTTTGTAATATGGAAAACATACTGACTAATAAAAAGATGTCAATTACAACTAGAAAAAGTGTTGAGGTGCTACATAGAGCCTGTACCTTTGTATGGATGCGAAACGTGGACGATGAGCAGACAAGCTGAAAAATATCTAATGGTAGTGGAAATGTGATTTTGAGGAAAATGCAAAGAATGCCATGGACCCAAAGAAAACCCAACGACTAAGTCCTACAAGAAACAAATTAAAACGGTAAACTGATTAGAGAAATTAGACGTAAAAACTGTCAAACTGTGATTTACTGCCAACATAGTACATTGCGCTGTATGTCGGGGGGGGGGGGGGGGGTGTTCTGAGCCTGAGGAATTAAGGCCGCCTGGCTAGTGCCGTCGCCGCGAACTGTGCCGATTAGAGTTTATTTTTACCCCCCCCCCCCCCAAAAAAAAAAAAAAAAACACACCTTACAGAGGATTCGAACCTGGGTCTTCCCAAGGAGGATCCGGCATTCTAACCCCTCGGCCTGCCTCTCCTCCATAAACAGTCACAATTTCTGGACACATTATGAGAAGAAATAAATTGGAGAACTTGGTGACAACTGGCAAGATTCAGGAGAAAAGAACAAGGGGAAGGTAGAGAACCAAATACCTGGATGGCTTGGCCACGTGTATGGTCGAGACAAGAACACGGATCTGATCCACGAATTTGGTGATCGCGTGAGATGGCGAAACATGACTGCTCACGCTTATCGGCATAAAAAAGTCGCTTAAAAGTCGACACGGTCGACTTCATTGCACCGGGTTTCATCTCATATGGCTCGGTCTCTTTCCGCAGTCCGGAAAGCGTCGCACAAAGCACGAACTCCGTAGCTTTTAGCGACGACCCAAGGAGTCTCCGAAACATTTAACTCGTAAACCGAAGGACGCGATCTGGAATCGAACCCACAACATTCGGAGCACGAGTCAAACGGCTTGACCACTTCGTCACAGAGACTCCCGATCGGCTTATCGGCATGGCACACGATAATGATGTCGCACACCTATGAATTCGTCTGTTTTTTTTTGTTTTTTTTTTTGTTTTGTTATGAAACTGAGCCCCTCCCCCGACGATTTTATCACAGCTTTAATACCATTGTGCTTTGCTGCTGCTGTTGTACTATTGCTAGCGCTCCTGTTCAATTGTTTGCGCTGATGTTTCAATTGATGCTGCAGTTGTTGCTATTGTTACTGCCGCTGTTTCAATTGCTGCTGCAATTGCTTCCACCACCACCACCACCACCACCACTACTACTACTACTTACTACTACTACTACTACTACTACTATTATTATTATTATTGCAACTACCACGTTGTGTTTTTCTTCTCTTGCCTGAATTATACCATCTCGACTATTGTTCTGCTAGCTAGCTTTTTAATATGATCACCATCTCTGTCGTCATTATAACCAGAATGCTTGTTGTTGTTGTTGTTGTTGGTGTTGTTGTTGTTGTTGTTTTTACAATGATCACCATCATTACTACTGGTCTTGTCAGAAAGAAGACAATCATGCAAACATTATATTTCCACCCGTTATTTTCAATCTTCCAAGTTAGGTCCCTTTTCCTTCTTGTCCCCCCTGGCCTCCAACGAAGTACAGCCCCCCCCCCCCCCCCCCCCCCCCCATACCCCAGTCTTTAGCTATCATATTCAGCCCTGCCCTTCCCATATTGCTCATTCCTGCTTCTACTTCTCTTCTCCGTGAGTTGTTTTTGTCTTTTTTTAAGATCTTCCTCTTACTTATTTTTCCCTATGGGTTCCAGACTACGACTGTTCTAGTTAGTTACACTGTTGTTAGTTCTCTACTAACGTGTTATTCTATCTCTCCCCCAGGCCGGTGAGGTGCTGGCACTGCGGCATGACATGATGTTTCTGGAAACATCCGCCAAAGACGGCAATAACCTGGATCACCTGCTCGCTTACATCACGGATGTGTGAAGGGAACATGGATGATGTTGCAGCACCACAGCTGTATGAAGGGAAGCTGGGTGATGTCCCAGCGTCACAGCTGTGTGATGTGAATAAGAGCCAGCGGCTGTGAGAAAGGTCCCTGGTTGACTTACTTCGACATCACGGCTGTGTATGGATCACGGATAGTTCTGTCACATCTGTGTGAAGGGAACATGGATGATTCATTAACACAACACATTTGTATTTTTTTTTAATGTGTGTGTGTGTAAAGGAGCTTAATAGCACGACATTTGTATGAAGGGACCTTAGTTACAGCTGTGTGAAAGGAACTACAGCTGTGTGAAAAGAACTTAACTACAGCTGTGTGAAAGGAACTTAACTACAGCTGTGTGAAAGGAACTTAACTACAGCTGTGTGAAAGGAACTTAACTACAGCTGTGTGAAAGGAACTTAACTTCAGCTGTGTGAAAGGAACTTAACTTCAGCTGTGTGAAAGGAACTTAACTTCAGCTGTGTGAAAGGAACTTTACAACGACTAGATGAAGATTTGAACAACGTATGATTCACGTACATCCTAGTTTTGTTAAGGAAACCTAACTGCATTGGGTTATTGTCAAGCTATTATCAATCAATCAATCATGTGCCATGCCGGAAAGCGTGGGCGGTCATGATTCGCCATTTCACTCGATCACCAGAGTCGTGGATCAGCTCAGTGTTCCTGTCTAGTCCATGCCATGTGGCCAAGCCATCCAGGTATTTTCCTCTCGGTCTTCCTCTTGGTCTGTTCCCCTCGATCTTGCCAGCTGTCACCAAGTTCTCCAGTCCATTTCTTCTCATAACATGTCCAAAAAATTTTGACTGTCTACGTCTAATTTCTCTAATCAATCTACGATTTTCAAGCTATTATATTCATTATATATTAAAGCATTATGTATGATTCGAGTAAATCACATTTGTGTGAAGGAATCTTTATATATTACATCTATATAAAGAGGCCTTAACATAAAACTGTTTGAAAGCATCATGTATCATAAAAAAATCCATCGCATCTGTGTGAAGGGAACACTGAAGACTTACTACTACACAACAGCTGTGTGAAAGGAACAGAGATGACTTACACCTACAAAACAACTGTGTGAAGGGAACACTGATGACTCATATCAAACTGTTCTAAGTGCTTGCATCAATCACCACACATCAGTCACCAATCAATCACCACACATCAGTCACCACACTGCAGTAGAGCAATGGAACTAAAGCAAGCTAGAAAAGACAAGTTTAGTTTGTGATTTCTTTTCTTATCAAGTTCATGCCAGCTAACATTGGTGATGAAGTATCTCCACAAACATAATGTGCTGATACACTCTAACTGTTTCTATGTTCTAGTTCAGTCACTGATACACTCTTTTTCTATGTTCTAGGTCAGTCACTCATACACTATAACTGTTTCTATGTTCCAGTTTAGTCACTGATACACTCTAACTGTTTCTATGTTCTAGTTCAGTCACTGATACACTCTAACTGTTTCTGTTCTAGTTCTGTCACTGATACACTCTGTTTCTATGTTCCAGTTCAGTCACTGATACACTCTAACTGTTTCTGTTCTAGTTCTGTCACTCATACACTCTTTTTCTATGTTCTAGGTCAGTCACTCATACACTATAACTGTTTCTATGTTCTAGTTCAGTCACTGATACACTCTAACTGTTTCTGTTCTAGTTCTGTCACTCATACACTCTGTTTCTATTTTTTTTCTAATTCAGGTGTTGACAAGCTATAATTATTTCTGTTCTCTAATTCAGTCACTGATACACTATAGACTATAACTTTATGTTCTCTAATTCAGTTACTGGTACACTATAGACTATAACTTTATGTTCTCTAATTCAGTTACTGGTACACTATAGACTATAACTTTATGTTCTCTAATTCAGTTACTGGTACACTATAGACTATAACTTTATGTTCTCTAATTCAGTCACTGATACACTATAGACTATAACTTTATGTTCTCTAATTCAGTTACTGGTACACTATAGACTATAACTTTATGTTCTCTAATTCAGTTACTGGTACACTATAGTCTATAACTTTCTGTTCTCTAATTCAGTTACTGATACACTACAGTCTATAACTTTATGTTCTCTAATTCAGTCACTGAAACACTATAGACCATAACTTTATGTTCTCTAATTCACTAACTGATACACTATAGTCTATAACTTTATGTTCTCTAATTCAGTCACTGATACACTATAGACTATAACCTTCGGTTCTCTAATTCAGCCATTGATACACTATAGCCTATAACTTTGTGTTCTCTAATTCACTCACTAATACACTATAACTTTCTGTTATCTATTTCAGTCAATGATACACTATAGTGTATAACTTTCTAATCTCTAATTCAGTCACTGATACGCTATAGCTTTCTGTTCTCTAATTAACGTATTTATAAACTATAAACGTCTGTAAATAATATAATGAAGATATATGACTTATTACGCTACACATGTCTATTGCACGTGCTCGAGGGATGCGTCAGTGCATGCGAGGAAAGTGTTTGCCTCTATGAGAAACGTGATTGAATTTTCCACCAGATTGGGTTTAACTTTTACGGATAGAAAATATTTCTTTTACAAATGGCAATTAAAACATGTTTTAGTCATCATGAAATGAAAATTGTTGTCACTTTCATATAATGCATACATTTGCAGTCCGCATGGCCGAATGGATAAGAATGCGTTTTCTTAAACATTCGTTGTGCTGATGCCGAGGTAAGCTGTTCAACCCCAACCCCTAAACCGGACAGATGGACTAAAATGTTGACATGTCGTCCTTGACTTGGGGACGTAAATTACAAGTACCTCTGAAGTCGGGGTGGGTTTGCTTGATGGCGAGGGTAACTGTTAATAGGAAAAGCTAATCCACACGCATAATTCAGCCCATCACTAATATAAATAGTGTGTATGGACTACGCTTGAGTTCAAAGCGAGCTGAGCAAAAAAGAAATGAAAATATTTTAGCCACAATACAGTGAAAACATTTAGTTTAACCATTGTATAATCAATGCATTTGTTGAAGCCACCGTACAATAAAACCACTTGTTTTAGCCACAATGGAAATGAAATATTTGATTTAGTTTCTAGATTGACTACATTTATTATGGACGAGGCAAAGGAAACATTTGGTAAGCAATTTGACAAGAAAAGTTTTTGATTTAGATACCTCTTTGAGAAATTGTATTTTGTTTGAGTTCTCGGATAAAAGATTAATAGATTCCGTATTTTGATGTCTTTATTTCCGCTGCATTTACAGAGTTGAATGTCGACTTTAAGTGTCTTCAATGTTGAAGCAGCTGGGGCATAAATAAGATCATTTGCGCAATGTGCTCACTCTAGAAGAAGAAGTTGGTGCATTAATATAATCATTTGCGCAACGTGCTCACACTAGAAGAAGCAGTTGGGGCATAAAAATGATCATTTGCGCAACGTTCTCACTAGAGAAGAATCAGTTGAGGCATAAATAAGAGCAATTGTGCATCGTGCTCATTTTAGAATAAACAGTTGGGGTATAAATGTGATTTTTGTTCATAGTGCTCACTGTAGAAGAAGTAGTTCAAGCATAAATAAGAGCAGTTGCGCAACGTGCTTACTCTAGAAGAAGCAGTTGGGGCATAAATATGAGCATTTGCGCAACGTGCTCACTATAGAGGAAGACCTTGAGGCATAAATAAGAGCAGTTGCCCAACGTGCTCACTATAGCAGAAACATTTGAGGCATAAATAAGATCATTTGCGCAACATGCTCACGCTAGAAGAAGCAGGTGAGGCATAAATATAATTATTTGCGCAACGTGCTCACTCTATAAGAAGCAGGTGAAGCATAAAAATGATCAGTTGCGCAACGTGCTCACTCTAGAAGAAGCATTTGGGATATAAATATGAGCATTTCCGCAACGTGCTCACTATAGAAGAAGCAGTTGAGGCATAAATAAGAGCAGATGCTCAACGTGCTTCTTCTAGAAGAACCAGTTGCGGCATAAATATGAGCATTTGCGTGGGTTCCAAATGTTGCTGTATGTAGCCGAGGCGCGGTGTTGGGGTGAGCGCCCAACATTGCTCAAATACCTCAATGGCTCGTGAATACATAACCTATTCAGCAAAAGTCCAACTCCTGGCCTTCACGTGGCGGGCCCGTTTAAACTAACAGGAGAAGGGGCGACGGCGAGTCTCTGGCGCCGGAAAATAACCAGTATGCTCTAGATGTGTATGCACGTACATGCATGCGCAGACAGGTGTGTGCGCGCGTACACATCTACACTCGAGTGAGACCACAGTCTGCTCTAGCAAAGAAAGGTGCTGAAGACGGAGGCAACCAGCCAAGAGGCGCACCACAGAAATCAGGATGCCACGCAATCACGCAAAATGGAATATGTCGACTACTGCTAATTGTTATGGTGCTCGCCCTGCTTTGGACCCCCAGGCAGGTGCAGTGCCGGGCCCTATGTCTCGAAAGGGTCCAACCCCAACTACTGGAGGTCCTTCTCAGATGTCCTGTGGAGCCAGGGGACATGAGAATAGGACGACTGGCCATACTAAACGAAGACTTAAAATAATGCACTGGAATGCGGAGGGAGTCAGCAACAAAAAAATAGAATTAGAAAAAATCTTGGACCAAGAAAAAGTAAGCATATGTTGCTTGCAAGAAACTCACCTCAATGAAAATATAGCCTTCAAAATCAGAGGCTACCAGTGTTACCGATCTGACCGAAAGGACAGGCGAAAAGGTGGGATACTGACCCTTGTAAGAAATAACATCATGGCTTCCCAAATCAAAGTCTACATGGAAGGGGCTGAGTATCAGACACTTAAACTTAAGACAGGTAATACAGATCTACATCTGATCAATTACTACTGTCCAAGTGACCGCCCACAGGCACTGGACACACTACCACTAAAAGAAAAAATGATTGTGTGTGGCGATTTCAACAGCCACTCGCAGAGCTGGGGCTATGATCACATGGACCAGAGAGGAGAGAGACTGGAAGACTGGCAGGATGAGAATAGATTCATGTTGATTAACAAGCCGTCCGACCCACATACTTTCTACTCGAGATCATGGCACTCTACAACTACACCTGACCTGGCTTTTCATTCACCAGACCTGGAGTGGAACATTACACGAATTGGTGGGAAACAACTTGGTGGCAGTGACCATCGGCCAGTCTTTCTAACCGTAGAAAATGAGCTTGTAAGTGAAAGCAGCACCCTCTCGAGGTGGAACTACAAGAAAGCAGACTGGGCAATGTACAAGCATCGCACCAGCATACTGGTAGGAAACCTGAACACTGAGAAAGACATAAATAAAGTAGGCCAGTCCAGGCCACAATGAACGAGACACATAAAAACATCTCTTTATCTATGGAACACGAACACAACGAAGCGTTGCCGTTTCTAGATATCCTAATGAGACGTAGAGCAGACGGCACAATTCAAAGATCGGTGTACCGCAAAGAAACATGGACTGGCCAATACTTAAATTTTCAGAGCTTCGCACCTGTCCAGTACAAACGGGGCTTAGTACGGACCCTGTTTGACCGTGCTAGGAAGATATGCACCCAGGACACACTGACAGAGGAATTTAAAACTCTGAAGAATGCCTTAAACCTGAATGGGTACTCCACAGGATTTATAAAGCGCCACTGCCAACAGCCCAAACCGAAATCAGAAGTAACTACAGTCCCTAAACTCAAGGTATTCATCCAGCTAACCTTCCGAGGAGATGACGTAATGCAACGTCTGCGGGACCGGCTCACCACAGCAGTCGAGCGAACATTCTGTGCTGCAGCTCTAGTCATCAGGTACCGAAATACACCGATCCCAGTCCCAGCAGTAAAAGAACCTGTAGCTTTGTACGCCAAATCAAATTGTATTTACCAATTTACATGCAGATGCGAGGCCATCTACATAGGCAGAACTGAGCGACAGTTACATTGCAGGGTTTCGGAACATATTCCGAATTGGTTGGACAAAATACTACACACAGAAGATGGTAGCCTAGGCAGGCCGACACACCGGAAAAATCTGGCTTCTTCGGTCGGGAGACATGTGCTCGAGACTGCTCACGTGGTTGAAAGAGACAGTGCCTTCCGTGTGTTGTTCAACACACAAAGTAGTCGATTGTTAAAGTTTGCTGAAGCCATACTAATCAACCTCCGTAAGCCGTCCTTGTGTAAGCAGAAAGACATGTTAGTCAGTTTAAAATTACCGTGGTAGACAATCGACATTACTGTGCGAACATGTGTATATTTCAGTTTGAAGGATTTATCTAATTAATTCACGTAAGTTGTGTGATTTCTGCAGTATGTACCTGACGAGATGCAGCGAAATATGCCAGGCAATAAATCGTGCAATCTATTGTTTGTGTCTTCGTTATTCAAATTCATCACGGGAAAACATTGTTTTGAATAAATAAAGTAGTTGAAGAGTTTGGGAAATGCACACTACAGGCAGCGCGAGAAACAGTACCAAGAGGAGCCCGTAAACAATATAAACCCTACTGGAGTAGTGAACTGGAACAGTTGCATAATGATGTTGAAGTGTGTAGAAAGCAAGCAGAGGCCACACCCAGCCAAAAGCACCACAATAAATTCCAGCATGCAAAAGCCAAATTTCAAAGGGCCAAGCTGCAGGCTAGACGGAAAAGCTGGCAGGAGAAAACGGAGTCTCTAAACTTTGAAAGAGACACAAGGAAATTTTGGAAGCTAATAAAACAGCTTAATAACGAGGGCACAGGGAGAAACTCAAAAATTGCGCTACATAAAGATGGAAAAATCTTAACAAGAAAGCAAGCAGCTGACCATTTTGCGGACTCGTTCGCACAAGATAGCAATATCAAAATTAGTCCAGAGAAACAACGAGAGATTCGAGAGAAACGACAACATACAGGACAGAAGGAAATAGTACATGAGGTTCTGGAGGCACCCATCACAATCAGCGAACTGGAGCTAGCCATATCAAAACTGAAAATGAGAAAGTCACCAGGAGCTGATGGTATCTCCAATGAAATGATCAGGAACCTAGGAACAGAGGCCAAAACAAAGCTGTTGCAGATCTTCAATAACAGCTGGACCTTAGGCAGTGTTCCACAAGCCTGGAGAGAAGCAATCATGATACCCCTCCTAAAATCAGGGAAAGATGGTTCCATTGCCTCTAGCTACAGACCAATTAGCCTCACCAGCTGTCTCTGCAAAACACTGGAGCGCATCATCAATCACAGACTGCAGTGGTACATTGAAAGTAAAAACATCCTTGTGCCACAGCAGGCTGGCTTTAGGCAGTGCTACTCTACGGAAGATCAGACAACCTACCTCTCTCAAGAAATTGAGGATGCATTCCAAGAGAAGAAGCTGGTGCTTGCGGCATGGATAGATCTGAAGAAAGCCTTTGACAAAGTCTGGAAAGAAGGTCTGATGAAGAAACTGAGAAACTGCAAAGTCAATGGAAGAATGTACAAATGGGTGAAAGCATACTTGCACAACAGAAGAGCCCGAGTACAGATAGACGGACTCAAGAGCAAGAAAGTACTACTGCGTCACGGTGTCCCCCAGGGCGGAGTCTTGTCCCCCACACTTTTTCTAATCTTCATCAATGATCTTGTTGCTCACCTACCGCATGGAATTAAAGCGGCAATGTACGCCGATGACCTGGTTCTATGGAGCACAAATGAATATGCATCAGTGGCCACCAGATTGCTACAAAGAGCTGTAGATACATTTGCTGCATGGGCAAATAGATGGTGTGTCAGCATAAACACTGACATGTGCAGCACCACCCTATTTACCCTCTCTCCAAAACAAAAGACAGGGATCATCCAGATAAATGGAACACCCCTAAGAGAAGATAAAGAACCAACATACCTTGGAGTAACATTTGATGGCAAGCTGACATGGAGAAAGCACATCAACAAAGCAGTAGCAAAAGCCAGAAGGAAAATAGCCATCCTGAGAAAGCTAAGTGGAACCACATGGGGAGCCAGTACGAAAATACTTAGCAAAGTTTACCAACAGGAGCATACGACCACACCTGGAATATGGGTCAACTGCGTGGTGTTCAGCATCAAAAACCACACTACAAGAGCTGGACAAGGTGCAAAATCAAGCACTTAGAGTCACCACAGGAGGGATGAGATCAACCCCTATAGTGGAAATGGAGAAGATGGGGAGGACACAGGCACTGAGTGAGCGCAGAGATACGAAAACGCTAATACAAGCAGAAAAGTTCCTCAGCTTGCCAGGCCACCCTATGAAGAACAGATTTGAAAACCTAGCTATGGGGCGGTTGAAAAGAAGTAGTTTTATCCACCAGGCCAAACGACTCTGCAGAGAAACCACTGATCTGCCCACAGTTGGTATCCCCCTAACAACTATTCCAGAGCGAACTCCATGGAAAGATGAGCATAGACTATCGTTACAAATCCAGACAAAAGTGAGAGGAATATTTGACAAGGAAGAACAGAACAGTGTGCAGCGCAGAACAGCCACTCTCAGCTTCCTTGATGAAGAATACCCACAGGATCTCTGGATCCGAGTCTACACAGATGGGTCAGCACAAAATGCTGTTCGAAATGGAGGAGCGGGAGTGTACATAGAATACCCAAATAATACTAGGGACACAGCCAGAGTACCGACAGGAAAGTACTGCCATAACTATGATGCCGAAATTGAGGCAATCAAGATAGCAACAGAGAAATTACTAAATAACAGCAATGGTACACAACCTGTGGTGCTACTAACAGATGCAAAATCAGTACTCGAGGCGCTCCTCTCTGGGAAATTGCCAGTACTAAGGACACTACTTTCTGAACTTAGCAGTCAGCATAAAGTCACCATACAGTGGATACCATCCCACTGTGGAGTACCCGGAAACGACAGAGCTGATCAATTGGCTAAGGAAGGAGCCAAAGAAGAACAGCCTGATGTGCCCGTTACATACCACCAAAAGAAAAGAATGATCAAATCAGTCAGAAAGCCACCAAAACCTGCTCAAGATGACTACCACGTTATGGACAGACCAGAACAAGTCATTATTCTGCGCCTCAGAACAGGACACAATAGATTACGCAACCACATGTATACAAAATTCAAGATTGGTGAAACAGCCATGTGCACATGTGGATTGGCGTCGCAGACAGCAGAGCACATACTCCAAGACTGCCCAAAATATAACATATCTAGGCAAACCTTCTGGCCTAGAGAGACGACAGTGGAAGATAAACTCTATGGACCACTGTGTGAACTGAAAAAAACAGTTCAATTCATGCAAGAGACGACATTGCAGATATAGACATATTTCAAGCGAACGAAAGAAGAAGAAGCATTTGCGTAACGTGCTCACTACAGAAGAAGCAGTTTTGGCATTAGTAAGATCATATGCGCAACGTGTTAACTATAGAAGAAGCTGTTGAGGCATAAATAAGATCATTTGCGCAACGTGCTCACAAAAGAAGTAGTTTTGGGCACAAATATGTTCATTTGCGCACCGTGCTTACCGTACAAGAAGCAGTTGTGGCATAGATAAGAGCAGTTGCGCAACGTGCTCATTCTAGAAAAAGCAGTTGGGGCATAAATATGATCATTTGCACAACGGACTCACTCTAGAAGCAGTTGGGGCATTAATATGATCAGTTGCGCAACGTGCTCACTATAGAAAAGCAGTTGAGGCATAAATTTGAGCAGTTGTGTAACGTGCTCACTCTAGAGGAAACAGTTAAGGCACAAAGATGATCATTTGCGCAACGTGCTCACTATGGCTGCAGCAGTTGAAGCATTAAAAAGATCATTTGCGCAACGTGCTCACTATAGAAGAAGACCTTGAGGCATAAATAAGTGCAGTTGCGCAACGTGCTCACTATAGAAGAATAAGTTGAAATATAAATAAGAGATGTTGCGCAACATGCTTACTATAGAAATATCAGTTCAGACATATATAAGAGCAGTTGCGCAACGTGCTCACTATAGCAGAAACATTTGAGGCATAAATAAGATCATTCGCGCAACGTGCTCACTATAGAATAATCATCTGGATCATAAATATAAAAAAAAGCAGCTGGTGCTAGAAAAAGCAGTTGGTGCATAAATATGATCATTTGCGCAACGTGCTCACTCTATAAGAAGCAGTTGGGGCATAAAAAAAGATCATTTGCGCAACTGTCAACAACTCAACTCACAGGCCTCATCGGGTACTTCTGGCACACCAATACAAGACAACTTGCAAGTCGTGTGCGAGGAAAATAAATGGTACATTTTTATTGCCGTTGGCTCGCTACATTGAACAGTCGCTATTGAAACACACAACATAAAGCCACACAGTATTATCTATCACGAGCTGCTAACCACTAAGCTAACTTTCTACACAAATAAACACAAGAAAAACCCTATCGCTACTCTAACGAGGTGTACACTAGAGGTCCCGTCTCCCGTCTGACAATCTTCCCTTCTGCGGTCACACACCACGCGGATTGACTTTCACCTTGGTGCGTGTCGCCTCACGTCGCACGCCGATGGTAGACGTGGCCTGTTGAGTGTATACTCAACTTCTCTATGGCTACCACGAGGCGTGATGTTATTGTGATTAGAGTGTTAACTCTCTGAACACCGCCTGCGTGTCTCATGAGGGAATGGTTAACCATCTTCTATCACCTCCTCTTCCCTGCTCTTCCCTCGGGCACCCTATCCCCCTCCTGGCCTCTTCAAGAATGACTGCCCTTCCTAGTGGAGGGGATGTGGTCGGTCTTTGACACACACCCACCCCTCTTGGTGTTGCGTCATCAATTTCACTCATTGGTTGTGACGCAAGAGGTTTCAAAAAAAAAAAAATTAGTGTCTCTAATTTTTGTCAAAGACTCTAGATAACCTGGCTTGGGGCATTCTAATAGAGTTCTACTGACTATTGTCACAATGTAGCAAAACTTTACTTGGCTACTGGCAATCGCCACAAGCTTGACTGGTTGGCGTGAGCCCTTTCTCACATGCTATATTATACTTATTAGAGGTATGTCTGAACCGGACCGTTGTCTTATAAGACCTGCCCTCACATAGTAAATTAACTTACTACCCATACAAAGTTGACTTTCTTAGGGTCAACGCATGAATTGCTTCATGTCCCCCATATAATATCTAACAACCATTATACAAGAGTGTGTGGACAGGCTTTACCTATTTCGCTTCCGCGCGTAAAGTGATTATTTCACTGTTAAGTTAGTTTTCGTGTCTATTATGTCCCCTGACCCAAGTTATCTCCCTTTGATCTAGAAAAAGTGTATGTAATGTATATGTTTGTGTTTACTGGTTGTTTGTGTGTTTGGATGTAATTATTCTACTAATTTAACTTTTAATCTATGTTTCTAATTCCTATGTGTATGTATGTCAGGTTTTTAAGTGTCATAATTTGGTTAAATGTGGCCACAAACAGGTGTATAACCCTAATTCGTGACTACATTTCCTTGTTATGAAACCCAAAATACTGTAATCTAAGTTCTAAACTATATTACAGACAACACATTCTCACTAACACATTTTCACCAACGAAAACCAACATCAACACAGACAAACATTAAAAGTCGAGCCAGGCAGCAGAAGACTTCGCTGAATAATTTCACTCTCTCCCGTCTATTTCCATTCGCTCTCCTTTTCACACTTCTGTCATACTCCTTTCATTCCTAATTCTGGCACACATCTTTTATTCTTCCACACTGATTCTTCTGATTATTAAAAACTTGGAGTGACACTGTACAGGTTTGGCTCAATTTGAGATAGTGGAGCCCTAATGACTGTGCGAAAGTTGTTGCACAAGTCTATATTTACAATATATTTACATAGATGAGACAGGGTTGGTGGCTTGTCCCCTTGATCTCATCATCAAGTATATTACACTAACATAACTCTACATTCTAAACTAGTAATACTAATTCTATAACTATGTATTAACTAATTTATTAAATTCGTTATCTTAATTATATGATATGTTTATATTAATTGTTATGTTTATCTAATCTAAGGGATGTAATCTAACTATTTAAATGTGATGGAAGTGTTGTGAGTTATGTACCTTAATTACATGGATGATGTGAATACAAATTATGCATTTTTCTAACTACTATGCTAAATAATGTTTTTAAATGCACAAAGAAATTATATGAGTGATGTTTTTAACATAAATGTTGTAAATGATGTATTTTATTATTACTATTCCATTGCTGGCTGGATGGTAAGCTGTCGTAAAATGTTGCTTAATGCCTAACATTTTTGTAAGGGCTTGCGTTGCAGCCGATATGAACTGAGTTCCACGATCGGATAAAATGGTCCGTGGGAATCCGAATCGTGAGAACAGGTGTAGAAATACATTGGCAACGTCTTTGGAGGTGATGTATTTCAAAGCTACTGCCTCAACCCACCTTGTACATAGGTCGACCATTGTCAATATGAAGCGATTTCCTTTGCTGGACACCTGGTTAGGGGTCCAACAATATCTACCGCCACACTTTCAAATGGCCTAGAAGCCAGTGTAGAAGGCTGTACTTCAGCTGTAGGATGTTTACCCTTACGTACTAATTGTTGACAGACATTACACGAACGACAAAATAATTTTATGTCATTGCAAAAACCTGGCCAATAGAAATGAGCCTGAATTCTGGCCCTGGTCTTATCATATGCAAGATGACCGCAAACGGTGACTCAATGTGCAATCTTTAGTCACAGTTAGACGATGTTGTTCAGGTAACAACCGTTTGCTGAATTCTCATGGTTACCAGTAGTATAATATCTAGTTAAAATGCCATTGTTAAGTCTAAAAGACCAAGATGCATTTTTGGTCACTTTGGCTTTATCTTTTAACAATTTTAAGTATGGAGACACACTAGTATACGCTTTTTGCTGTTCTATAAATTTCTGTCTGCTGGTGTCATCTGTGCCAGTTGGAGAAAGCAACAGTAGTCTCTCATCGTGTAGTGTGTCTTGATGTTTCACACTGTCCTGCTCTTGTTGTTGCATTAGCTGCATTTAATTTCTCCCATGCAACTATTTCCTCATTAGTACATTGTTTCAGTTGAGGTAAACACCCCAAATTAAATCAGTACAAGGGTTGTTAAGTATTGCACAAGTAAAGGTACCAGAAAGAAAAGGAGAATCAATACGGCTTTTGCCAAGGGTAAGTCTCAATGGTTACCCGAAAAGGTTCGGCATTTGACAGTGTCACCTGTGTAATCACCCGGACTCACTAGTTCTTTTCCGAAGACCGATAAGGGTGCTGCCGCTGTCCAGCAAACATTGACATGGTACATCATTGACCATTGCATTGTGGAACACTAACTTGCCTCTGGAGGCTAATGCTGCATTCACACTCTCAGATGAGCATGGTACTGTATGTCCACATTCTAGTCTTCCGTCTGCATGGAATTGGTGACATCGTTCACAAGCTGTCAAAGCTTAATATATCGTTAGCAGCACACACATCCTCTGCTTGGTTAGTTGTAAGTCACTTTCAATCTCACACTCATTCTCACTACCACTATCTGAAGAGGGTGTCAATCAACATAGCGTTGTTAGCTTTTCAAACGTTGGCGGCCAGGCACTTATTAGAATAATGGCCAATAAGAGGAACAAAAAAAAACATTTGATTGCACGCCTGTATGCAGATCGTTTGCTTGCTGCTTCTTGATCACATTTTCAAGATGCGCCGGATAATTCGGCGATTTGTCGCACATAGCATAAGTGTCGTGGCATTAGTTGACAGTACATGCATTTGGAAACTTTTCTGTCTTTCTTATCATACTTCTGAAAAGGTTTTCTGTTACCCTGATAGTTTTTTGATTGGTCTTTGACAAAGGAAACTATCTCAGAGTCACTTGAGGTCTTAAAAATCTCTCTGTTGGAAGAAAAATATGCTGAGCCTTTTTTCGAACTGCTGCGATGTTCTCAATGTCCGACTGCTGCAAAAACTTAGCAAAAGGAGAAGGTATAGTAGATATAA
This sequence comes from Cepaea nemoralis, assembly GCA_014155875.1. NCBI lineage: Eukaryota > Metazoa > Mollusca > Gastropoda > Stylommatophora > Helicidae > Cepaea > Cepaea nemoralis. The sequence continues at coordinate 21,689 of JACEFZ010015871.1, forward strand.
CCTTGTCCATAGCTATTAGGTTTTTTAATCTATCAAAGTCTTTCCTATGTTAGCTGCTTAAGGCCATCTGTCTAGTACACTCTGTACATTAGAAACATAATCAATAAAGGTTTCACTAGGTTTAGGTTTTAAATTTGAGAATTGAACCTGATACCCAGGGGCATCAAGTAAAAAGTGCTGCATAATCCTATCATGGATGTATTGATAGTTAGATCTAAGCTCAGTTGGTATAGATTCTATTACTTTAAGGGGCTCACCACTTAGATTCTTCATATAAAGCATGGCCCACATTTCTATTGGAACTTGTGATATTTAAATTGATACTCTACATTTTCTGTCCAGGCTGATATGGGATCATCTTACAATAAGGTTTGATAATATTTTTGTATTTGTTGAACTTATTTTCTTCTTGCTGACTTCTCAGTTTAGTGGCAGAGATCTCTGCGTGTGAGTCTACATACATGCCTTTCATCTTTAATTGTGTCTCTGATTCTACTTGAATTTGTTTTTCTTTCATTCTTGCCATTTCATCTATCTCCTTTTGCTTTAGATCTAATTCCTTTTGTTTTAATTCTTTCTCTTGATCTAACTGCTTTTGCTTCAATTCTTTGTCATGTTCTAACTGTTGTTGTTTAAGTTCTAATTCTTTTTGCTTAATCTGTTTATCATCTTCTAGCTGTTTCTGTTTTGTTATCTCAGCTAGTTGAGCAATCTCTTTTTGATGCTGTCTTTCTTGTTCTCTTTCTCGTGCGCGTTCGTCCCTCTCTGCATCCTTTGCTTCCTTAAATTTCCTATCAGCATATTCCTCTAAGTCCTTTCCTGTATATTGTAAATCTTTACCTGCTTTTATAAAGTCATGATAAGGTCCGCCATGCTGTTAAGTAATTAGCTAGTGTTGACTTACCCTGCTTGTTTATTTACCTATTTATCTACAATCTTATCTATGTTGTTCCTCGTTAAGGAATATTAATTTTAATTTCCAGTTTATGTGTTTGCCAAAATTCTATGTTGGAATATCAGAGCACAAAAAATATGATACTGTATCACAAGCTGAAAAAGAGATGCACTAGTAATCACAATGCATGCCAAAAATATAGGTATACTCAACTTAATGTTCCGAGAATCAGGGAACGAAAGCTCCGTCGACACAGGTCACCTTGTTTGGTAACTGGGGTGGAGGCACGTTTCATAAGTAACACACTATAATTTGGCACACCGGTGTATGTGCACAAGCTGTTGTTTGCCCTCTGATATGTAGGCAGCAGTAAACAGGCCTACTATACGATATAATTTACTCGACAACTAAGGACAATGACATTAGACAATGACAGACTCACGAACAACTAGAACATGTATTAAATTAATTAAATGTCAATGTCCTGTCTTTGTTTTAAACAGTAATTGCCTTTCGTTACTAATCTAGTTAATTTCTGTAAACGTTGTTCAGCTAAGTAATCATATGCTTAGCCCAAAATAGTTCCATCGTGACGATAAAACAAAGAGAAGATAGAACCCAAAAAAATGAATAACTGCTTTTAAAGAAATAAAAATAATATAATAATGTGTAAATAAATAAATATATTCATTTAGTAACTCAAATAAACAAATAATAAAATAATATACAGCACAGATTCAGGCGAGCCGCCGCTAAGCGATCTTGTAAACACTCGACTGCTTTATGCTAATCACGCAGAATAACTGTCTGTCAATCACTCTACGTCACCGCGCAGCGCTATTCCTTAGTTTTGAAAAATCGATATTGTCGGCTGGCGATTGTATTGCTCCGCCCTGAATCATGTTTGGTGCTTATTCAAGAATAAATTGGTAAATATATGAATAAATATCAGAAAATAAGAATATTAATACTTACAGCTTTGACGAATACATGATTTCATTAAATAAATGTATCATAAACACAATTAAACACTATTTTGTCACGATAGGCATATTTCTAGCTCGCAATTCTCCTGTCTGCACAAATTATCGTTACTACAAAAATTAAACCCTAGTCTGGAGCCCTGTGGAAGAGTGGATTAGCTTGAACTTTTCGTTCAAGCTTCACTTTCTGACAACCACAATTACCCTTGCCTGTCAACAACTCAACTGACAGGCCTCATCGGGTACTTCTGGCACACCAATACAAGACAACTTGAAAGTCGTGTGCGAGGAAAATAAATGGTACATTTTTATTGCCGTTGGCTCGCTACATTGAACAGTCGCTATTGAAACACACAACATAAAGCCACACAGTATTATCTATCACGAGCTGCTAACCACTAAGCTAACTTTCTACACAAATAAACACAAGAAAAACCCTATCGCTACTCTAACGAGGTGTACACTAGAGGTCCCGTCTCCCGTCTGACAATCTTCCCTTCCGCGGTCACACACCACGCGGATTGACTTTCACCTTGGTGCGTGTCGCCTCACGTCGCACGCCGATGGTAGACGTGGCCTGTTGAGTGTATACTCAACTTCTCTATGGCTACCACGAGGCGTGATGTTATTGTGATTAGAGTGTTAACTCTCTGAACACCGCCTGCGTGTCTCATGAGGGAATGGTTAACCATCTCCTATCACCTCCTCTTCCCTGCTCTTCCCTCGGGCACCCTATCCCCTCCTGGCCTCTTCAAGAATGACTGCCCTTCCTAGTGGAGGGGATGTGGTCGAGTCTTTGACAGCAACGTGCTTACTCTAGAAGAAGCAATTGGGGCATAAATATGAGCATTTGCGCATCGTGCTCACTATAGAAGAAGTAGTTGAGGCATTAGTAAGATCATGTGCGCAACATGCTCACTATAGAAGAATCAGTTAAGGCATAAGTATGAGTAGTTGCGCAACGTTCTCATTCTAGAAGAAGCAATTGAGGCATAAATAAGATCAGTTGCACAACGTGCTCACTCTAGAAAAAGCTGTTGGGGCATAAGTATAATCATTTTCGTAACGTGCTCACTATAGAAGAATCTGTTGAAGCATTAATAAGATCATTTGCGCAACGTGCCCACTATAGAAGAAGCAGTTGGGGCATAAATATGATCATTTGCGCAACGTGCTCACGCTAGAAGAAGCAATTGGTGCTTAAATGTGATCATTTGCGCAACGTGCTCACTCTATAAAAAGCAGCTGGGGCATAAATAAGATCATTTGCGCAACGTTCTCACTCTAGAAGAAGCAGTTGGTGCATTAATGTAATCATTTGCGCAATGTGCTCACGCTAGAAGAAGCAATTGGGGCATACAAATTATCATTTGCGCAACGTTCTCACTAGAGAAGAATCAGTTGAGGCATAAATAAGAGCAATTGTGCATCGTGCTTATTCTAGAATAAACAGTTGGGGCATAAATGTGATTTTTGCGCATCGTGCTCGCTATAGAAGAATCATATGGGGCATAAGTGTAATCATTTGCGCAACGTACTCACAATAGAAGAAGCAGTTGAGGCATAACTAAGAGCAGTTGCGTAACGTGCTCACTCTAGACTCTAGACGAAACAGTTGAGGCATGAATATGATCATTTGCGCAACGTGCTTACTCTAGAAGAAGCAGTTGGAGCATAAATATGAGCATTTGCGCAACGTGTTCACTATAGCTGCAGCAGATGAGTCATTGAAAAGATCATTTACGCAACGTGGTCACAATAGAAGAAGCAATTGAGGCATAAATAAGAGCAATTGTACATCGTGCTCACTCTAGAAGAAGCAGTTGAGGCATTAATAAGATCATTTGCGCAATGTGCTCACTCTTTAAGAAGCATTTGGGATATAAATATGAGCATTTGCGCAACGTGCTCATTCTAGTAAAAGCAGTTGGGGCATAACTATGATCATTTGCACAACGTGCTCACGCTAGAAGAAGCATTTGGTGCATTAATATGATCATTTGCGCAACGTGCTCACTCTAGAAGAAGCAGTTAAGGCATTAAAAAGATCATTTGCACAACGTGCTCATTATAGAAGAATTAGTTGACTCATTAGCAAGATCATTTGCGCAACGTGCTCATTATAGAAGAATCAGTTGAGGCATAAATATGAGCAGTTGTGCGAAGTGCTCACTATGTAAGAAGCAGATGAGGCATAAATAAGATCATTTCCGCAATGTGCTCATTCTAAAAGAAGCATTTGCGAATTACTACGTTCAGATGCGCAACGTGCTCACATTAGAAGAAGCAGGTGAGGCATTAATAAGATCATTTCCGCAATGTGCTCATTCTAGAAGAAGCATTTGCGAATTACTACGTTCAAATGCGCAACGTGCTCACATTAGAAGAAGCAGGTGAGGCATAAATAAGATCATTTCCGCAATGTGCTCATTCTAGAAGAAGCATTTGCGAATTACTACGTTCAGATGCGCAACGTGCTCACATTAGAAGAAGCAGCGGAAGCAACGTGCTCACTCTAGAAGAGACAGTTGGGGTATAAATATGAGCATTTGCGCAACGTGCTCACAATAGAAGAAACAGTCGAGCATAAATAAGACCATTTGCGCAACGTTCTCACTAAAGAAGAATCAGTTGGGACATAAATATGATCTTTTGCGCAACGCGGTCACACAAGAAGAAGCAGTTGGGGCATAAATAAGTTCATTTGCGCAACGTGCTCACACTAGAAGAAGTTGAGGCATAAATAAGAGCAGTTGCACAACGTGCTCACACTAGAAGAATCAGTTGAGGCATAAATATGAGCAGTTGCGCGAAGTGCTCACTATGTAAGAAGCAGATGAGGCATAAATAAGATCATTTACGCAATGTGCTCATTCTAGAAGAAGCATTTGCGAATTACTACGTTCAGATGGGCAACGTGCTCATATTAGAAGAAGCAGGTGAGGCATTAATAAGATTATTTGCGCAACGTTCTCACTATAGAAGAAGCAGTTGAGGCATAAATAAGATCATTTACGCAACGTTCTCACTATAGAAGGATCAGTTGGGACATAAATATGATCATTTGTGCAACGTGCTCTCACTAGAAGAAGCAGTTGGGGCATAAATAACTTCATTTGCGCAACGTGCTCACTATAGATGAAGCAGTTGGGGTATAAATATGAGCATTTGCGCAACGTGCTCACTATAGAAGCAGCATTTGAGACACTTATAAGATCATTTGCGCAACGTACTTACTATAGAAGAAGTTGAGGCATAAATAAGCGCAGTTGTGCAACGTGCTCACTATAGAAGAAGCAGTTGAGGCATAAATAAGAACAGTTGCGCAACGTGCTCTCTATAGACCAATCAGTTCAGGCATAAATAAGAGCAGCTGCACAACGTGTTCACTATAGAAAAAGCAGTTGAGGCATTAATAAGAGCATAAATAACGTGCTCATACTAGAAGAAGCAGTTGAGGCATAAATATGATCATTTGCGCAACGTGCTTACTATAGAAGAATGAGTTGGGGGCAGAAATATGATCATTTGCGCTCCGTGCTCACCGTACAAGAAGCAGTTGTGGCATACGTATGATCATTTGCACAACGTGCTCACTATAGAAGGACAAGTTGAGGCATAGATAAGAGCAGTTGCGCAACGTACTCATTCTGGAAAAAGCAGTTGGGGCATAAATATGATCATTTGCGCAACGTACTCACTCTAGAAGCAATTGGGGTATTATTATGATCATTTGCGCAACGTGCTCACTATAGAAGAAGCAGTCGAGGTATAAATAAGAGCAGTTGCGCAACGTGCTCACACGTTGCTACATTGTCCAACAATTGTTGTAGATCTGTTGCATTATCCGCTGTCAATACTGTGTCATCTGCATGACGTATATTATTTATATGTTAACCTCGAAATATTATTCCTAGCTTTTCTTGGATCTCTCTCATTATTACTTCGCTATAGAGGGAGAAGAGATCCGGTGACAAAACACATCCCTGGCTTACTCCCAACTTTATGTGTTCATAATTTTCTTCTTTATTTCCCATTTTAATTGCTGCTGTTTGGTTCCAGTAAATAGTTTTTATTATTCTGAGATCTTTCCCATCAATGTTAATATCTTCCAACATTTTAATTAGTTCATCATGTTTTACTTTATCAAATGCCTTAGTATAATCCATGAAGCACAAATATATGTCTTTCTGTGTCTCTACTGATCTTTGTAATAGTGTTCGTAATGTGTATATTGCATTGTGTGTACCTTTTCCTTTCACAAATCCACACTGTTCTTCACCAATTTGCATTTTTATTTTCTGTCTGGTTCTTCTCATTATAATTCTGAGTAGAAGCTTAGTGACATGATTTATGAGGTTAATTGTGCGAATAATCTTCGCATTCAATTGCTTCTGGTCTTTTTGGTATAGCTATAAATACAGATTTCAACATATCTCTTGGTATATATCCACTGCTATAAATATCATTCAACATTTTGGTTAATATATCTACTCCAAATTCTCCCATTACTTCTATTTCTTCTGTTGTGATTCCATCTGGCCCAGCTGATTTTCCTTTCTTCATATACTTGATAGCGTAATCAACTTCTTCTTTTAGAATAGGTGTACATTCTAAGTTACTTTCTTTTGTTAATTTTGCCCTTTCTACATCATATAAGTCTCTTATATACTCATTCCACCTCGTCATTATAGCATCTTCCTCCAATAATATATTTTCTGTTTTTGATTTTAAACAACCTGTATTTATTCTTATATTTCTTCCTGTAATCTCATTGATTTGTTTGTGTATATTTTTGATATCTTTAATAGAATTTAATTAAATTTTCTTGCATTGTTCATTTAACCAACTTTCGTTTGCCTTCACACAATTATTGCTTATTTCTTTATTTATCTTATTATATGCACGCTTATCATTTTTACTCTGTTTTCTTTCGGCCATCGACTTGAATATTTCTTCAGTCATCCATTTTTTCTCAGCCTTTTGGCTACTCTCCGGTAATATTTCTTTTCTCGTTTGATGAATGGAATCCCTTAACATTTACCATTGTTCGTTTATATTCTGTATCTTAGCTATTGCATTATACCTATTTTTCACAATGACTCTGTATTGTTCTTGAATTTCTTTATCTACCTTCGAAACTTTTTTTTATTAATTCTCATGTAATTCTCATCAAACCACTTTTTGCTTCTACTGATTCAGTCTTACTTTTATTATACCACATAGTGATACATGATCACTATTACAGTCAGCACCCGGCATTGTCTTTACATTAATTAACGCATTTCGAAACCTTGTATTAATAAGTATGTAGTCAATTTGGTTGAGTATTTTCTTATCAGGGCTTTTCCATGTGTAAAGTCGTCTTGTATGATGTTTAAACCAGTTGTTTCCAATTAACAAAATATACTGGTTACCCCCCTTAATTCATAAATTTACTAGATAGTTCGTTTCGTGTTATGTTGCCAAATTCCATTCCGACTTTTTATATCGTGCTGTTAATGTCAACAACATGTCGGCTCTTGTTTGTGGTCTATATTCTGTTAAAAGTTTGAGATAAACGAAAGAGAACCAGAAGTAAAACTCGCACATACGTAAGGTGTTTCCACAGTGATTAGCGCAGCGCGCATTTATTAACATAGATAAATAACATGCAGGTAAATCACATTTTTCAGAGATTACCATCTGGTTTTGACAAACTAACAAACTTCCAAAATGACGTCAATATTAATCAATATGGCAGATGAGATTCAGATATTGAATTTATATTTCATTTAATTTTTACTGAAAGTCGCTGTTGTTGGAGTGTTAGCAAGTATAAATATAGTTTTATTATGTATAGACTTAGCAGTTATACTTTCATTCTTCATCTGTAACTATTTCAACTCAAAGCAATGTCACAATGTGTAACTGGCTGCTCCTCGTGAGCCCTAGAGTCCTTAACATCGATTAATATCAATACTAATTTAGCATGAACCATCAGATTTTTAAATTTGAGTATTTACTAATGGGACGACCACCAAAAGATAGGCCTTGAGAAACCGAATCTAACGGTACCAAGATGATGCATGTATGTCAATTAGAAGCGAAGATATGCAACTTTGAGTGTCGTGATCATTAACGCAGAAATTGACACAAAAGATCTCCTCCGGGCATCTTTTTTTCGTGTCCAAACCAAGGTCATAGCAGAAGTTATCAAAATGTATGTTCTTACTAGTGTAGCTTGTTTATTTTTAAACGAACATCCTAGCAACCATACACGAACATCCTAGCAACCATACATCATTGCGATCGGTGTAGCGAAGCCTAATTGCTCATGTCATCTATTTTTACATATGATGTAACATTATCTAATTAGCATATAAAAATGGCCACCAATTAGTTATTATATTAATTAATTACCAAGTGCATTCTTTATATTATGTTTAAACCCTGGCACGTAATATATTGTATTATGCGGAATGATGCCACGCACATAATGGGTTAATTCCTGTTTAGATAGTATGCAACGTTATCTAATTAGCATAAAAAATGGCCGCCAATTAGTTATTATATTAATTAATTACCAAGTGCATTCTTTATATTATGTTTAAACCCTGGCACGTAATATATTGCATTATGCGGAATGATGCTACGCACATAATGGGTTAATTCCTGTTTAGATAGGATGCAACGTTATCTAATTAGCATATAAAAATGGCTGCCAATTAGTTATTATATTAATTAATTACCAAGTGCATTCTTTATATTATGTTTAAACCCTGGCACGTAATATATTGTATTATGCGGAATGATGCCATGCACATAATGGGTTAATTCCTGTTTAGATAGTATGCAACGTTATCTAATTAGCATATAAAAATGGCCGCAAGAAGAAGAAGAAGACTGGCCACGATATGAAAAAGATTTGCAGAAAGAAATACAGAAAGACAGCATGATCGACCACAGTTGTACTCACAGTTTCTTGCTGCACCTCTTATACTCTTGAAGCCAAGCGTAGCAATTGGAGCTCTCTGCATTAAGGCAGCCGAGCTATGTACCCTTTCAGAATAGGGTATCCTTCTTGGAACACAGACAGATGGGATCTGAGATCATCAGCAGTCCTTCTTTATTACAATTCTGAATATAAAATAAATGTACGTAAAAGTAATTGGGAATATTCTTCAACAAGTGAATAGGTACAATTATCTCGGAACAGTAATATCTGATGGGAGATGCCTTGAAGAGATTAGAACAAGAATCGCCATGGCAAAAGTAGCCTTTAGCAAGATGAAAAACATACTGACCAATAAAAAGATGTCAATTGAAACGAGAAAAAGAGTGTTGAGATGCTACATAGAACCTGTACTTTTATATGGATGTGAAGCTTGGACAATGAGCAGTCAGGCTGAAAAACAACTGATGGCTGTAGAAATGTGGTTTCTGAGGAAAATGCAAAGAATACCATGGACAGCCAGAAAGACCAATGAACAAGTCCTTCAAGAAACAAATGAAGATCGTAAACTGATTAGAGACATTAGACGTAGACAGTCACAATTTTTGGGCATGTTATGAGAAGAAATGATTTGGAGAAGGGAGAAGCTATACACAAAATGTTGTGTATAGTCAGAGCCGCTATACACAAGAATTTGTGGCTGGTCACGTGATTATTCAGCACAAAATTTTGTGAACAGTACGAGCCGCTATTCACATTTCGCTGCTATTTCTTCAAACCTCACAAAGACAATATTTGTCGACAAGGACACACTCTACGCACAGTGATATTTTATTTGGCAAGTAAAATTCACGTTAAACAAAGACATCTATTACTATTGTATTCATCCGAGACTCGATCACTCCGTAATTGCCTGGGGGATGCACCCCCGGCAGCTACCGCAGATCCATAGAGAACACTTTATTCAGATGCTTCGAGTTTCTCAGTTCTATATTTTAGTTCTTAAAACAAGCAACTAGAAAGTCGCTTAGAAGCCCTGGAGATGTGGATATACAGACGAATATGTCGTATGTCATGGAAACAAAACAATCAAATGCAGAGGTTCTAGAAAAACTGGGAATGAAGAGAGAGAGAGAGAGAGAGTTGACGGAAGAAATAAAGAGGAGGCAAGTGAAATATTTCGGCCATGTTATTGTTAAAAGACATGATACTCTTATAAAAACCATACTGGAGGGCAAGGTTGAGGGCATGCGAGCAAGAGGTAGACAACGCAGTGCCGCCCATTGATTTTCAATGGCAAAAACCTGTTGGCAAAAAAACAATGTTTTGAACCACTTTGTAAGCATCTTGAGTGATGAAACTCACCAAATAAATGTAAAATTGCATGCAGAATCCGAAAATCCATATGAAAACATTAGACTATTAATACATCAAGCTTAAAATAACCGATAGATATGCGTGCAGCAGTGCCGCCATTCAGCCCATTGATTTTCAATGGCAAAAAAATGTTGGCAAAAAAACAATGTTTTGAACCACTTTGTAAGCATCTTGAGTGATGAAACTCACCAAATAAATGTAAAATTGCATGCAGAATCCGAAAATCCATATGAAAACATTAGACTATTAATACATCAAGCTTAAAATAACCGATAGATATGCGTGCAGCAGTGCCGCCATTCAGCCCATTGATTTTCAATGGCAAAAAAATGTTCCCAAAAAACAATGTTTTGAACCACTTTGTAAGCGTTTTGAGCGATGAAACTCACCAAATAAATGTAAAATTGCATGCAGAATCCGAAAATCCATATGAAAACATTAGACTATTAATACATCAAGCTTAAAATAACCGATAGATATGCGTGCAGCAGTGCCGCCATTCAGCCCATTGATTTTCAATGGCAAAAACCTGTTGGCAAAAAAACAATGTTTTGAACCACTTTGTAAGCATCTTGAGTGATGAAACTCACCAAATAAATGTAAAATTGCATGCAGAATCCGAAAATCCATATGAAAACATTAGACTATTAATACATCAAGCTTAAAATAACCGATAGATATGCGTGCAGCAGTGCCGCCATTCAGCCCATTGATTTTCAATGGCAACAACCTGTTGGCAAAAAAACAATGTTTTGAACCACTTTGTAAGCAACTTGAGTGATGAAACTCACCAAATAAATGTAAAATTGCATGCAGAATCCGAAAATCCATATGAAAACATTAGACTATTAATACATCAAGCTTAAAATAACCGATAGATGTGCGTGCAGCAGTGCCGCCATTCAGCCCATTGATTTTCAATGGCAAAAAAATGTTCCCGAAAAACAATGTTTTGAACCACTTTGTAAGCGTTTTGAGCGATGAAACTCACCAAATATATGTAAAATTGCATGCAGAATCCGAAAATATATATAAAAACATTAAACTATTAATGAATCAAGCTTAAAATAGACAATTACTAACTTATATCACAAGAAATTCAATTTTTCAAAGACTGAAGGGAAACTTACCCACATTCTGCGAGTTCAAAATGGCAGACTGACCTTTGGTCATGAAGCCAAGATGGCGCCCGTGGTTGTTATGTGTTATTTGAAGGTATCCAATCAGAAACACCAGAACCACCTATAATCGACAATGACTCGTTGACACGGCGAAACCCTTCTGCGCAAGCGCGGAAAAAATGGTTTCCGGTAGAAGTCTGTTTACAGTATACGGTTCACGCTAATACTATACTATGCCCGTCTCCGTGGCGAAGGACTTACGGACGCGATTCGTAAGCCTGCTTACCCGCGTTCGAAACACAGCTGCACCCTCGTTGTGCTGGGTTTTATAACGAATTGGTTTGGGAGCCAGTCGTTCTGAAAGCAATGGCAAACTACTGAACGTCAACTTGCCAGGACATCAACAACAGCAGTAAAATGCTCGTGTTGACAGCGATGTCCTGCAAAAAAAAGGATATGCAAAAAAATTTATACTATACTATACTAAATTATACTATACTGTACTATAAATAATATAAAATAACACAAGGTAATACAGTGCAGCTTTACAGAACAGAATTACGAAAAATACAAGACGTGATGGCGATTAGACTTCATCAGCAAACAAATACATAAATAAAACACGACATATAATCATGGAGAAGACTTCCAATGACTGGCTGGCTGGCTGGCTGGCTGGCTGGCTTGACAGACGATAGTTTGTAAAATGGAGTTAAATTCTCCATAACACAAAGCCTGGGCTGAATTTAGAGACCATGTGTTGCCCATGCAGCATGAACCCTCTCTCTGCCTGTCTAGTTTACTCCAGAGGAAAGATAAAACCAATACATCTGGAACAAGACAAGCTGCAGAAGCTGCTGGATCAGCCAAGCAATACACTAACTGTCTGCCTGTCGGAGCTTCATCCTAGACCATTTGCCGACCTAAGGCTTAGAGTCTGGTCTGCTATGCCATGACATTTAGTCTTTAGGTTGCAATTCCTCACACTAGGGTAAGGCTTGTACTCTCCCAATTGCACTCCTCCTCCTGAAGCAGTTGGCACAATGTGGGGTTTAGGGTTTGGTGAGTGTTGCCCAACATTGGGCTCTGACAGAAAGCAAGTGGTACCATCAACTGTTATACTGTAGCTCAGTAATATCTGACTAAGACCTGACATATTCCCACCAGGTCTGTCACCATATGGACAATTTTCTGTGGTCCAGATTTATTGTTAAGCATCTCTTTGGTGCCACCACAAAGCGGTAGATGGTTGGGCTGTATTCTCACCATATTCTCATCAAATGTTACACTTTATATATTATCTCTCTATAGACTGAACAAAGGAAGTGGTACCTATGACATTTCTAATGTCCTCATTATATGGGATTGGGCTTGGTCTTACAGGTGTCAGTCTCCACTCTTGTCATCATCCCATAAATAACATCAGGTAAAGATACGTTTCTTCACACATCTAAGGTGCATTGGGCATATCATGCTGGGCCCATGTTTATATAGACCAAACTGCACTCAGTGGCTGATGTGGCAATATCACACTGGCTACCTCTACTTCCCAGTCATTCCTGGTATCCATGTTGGGCTGCATTGACCCGGGGTCTCAAGTTTTAACATTTGAAGCCAACCTGATCCAGATCAAACCCAAGACCCTGTCTTGTTACTATGCTACTATCCAGGAAATAGCAATTTGTCTTTTATATAAGTTTGGTCTTCTTCTTCTTCTTCTTCTTCTTCTTCTTCTTCTTCTTCTTCTTCTTCTTCTTCTTCTTCTTCTTCTTCTTCTTCTTCTTCTTCTTCTTCTTCTTCTTCTTCTTCTTCTTTTCTTCTTCTTCTTCTTCTTCTTCTTCTTCTTCTTCTTCTTCTTCTTCTTCTTCTTCTTCTTCTTCTTCTTCTTCTTCTTCTTCTTCTTCTTCTTCTTCTTCTTCTTCTTCTTCTTTTCTTCTTCTTCTTCTCTTCTTCTTCTTCTTCTTCTTCTTCTTCTTCTTCTTCTTCTTCTTCTTCTTCTTCTTCTTCTTCTTCTTCTTCTTCTTCTTCTTCTTCTTCTTCTTCTTCTTCTTCTGCTTCTTCTTCTTCTTCGTGTGATATTTGTTGTTTCTTTAGGATATAATTACATTGTACCTCTTAACAGCAGAGCTGTAATATTTGCCATCATCCTGTAAATAACAATTATCATTTTTAGATGGGTCTGCCAAAAGGAACAAATAATATGACTCTGCTGTTAATAGGAGTCATGCAATTACATCCAAAATAAACAACAAATATCACACAAAGAAGAAGAGAAGGAAGAAGATGTGGATTTGGTATTAGGGATGTCCTGGGAAGGTTAACCCATTCAACAAATGCCCGCAGAAGTCGGATGTGGGGGCCTAACAGCGCAAGAATGCAGCTGTACTGTAAACAGGCACAATGCAATCATGTCCGATAAAACTCTCCGGATGAACACAGAAGAAGTATTAGGGGTGATAATCTCCATTCTTGTCATCACCGTGTAACTAACAATAAACAATTAAATATGTTTTATGAAATAAGATTTCCGTTATTAACATATTATTTCTACTACTTGAAAGTATGCCATCTTCACATTTCAGTTGAACAAACTGGCAAGTAAATTAGTAACCATTAGCAACAGAGCAAGTAAAATGTCTATATTGCTACAGAGAATCATGCCAGTGAGAATTCTAACCACGAGGGTAGAGAACACTCACAGAAGCTGAAGCAGCTGGAGGGAAGATATGCAGAAATGGCTTTCATAGGAGCCAGCGATGATTTTGATCTGGATGATGATGGGATTCTGAGGGACTCTTTGAGTAGTAAGTGTTACTTTTTCGTAATTGTAATCAAAGTGTTACATCTTAGAGTAATAGTTAGTTAGTCGGCAGATCATCCTCATTGCACATCGAACCATTCAGTCCATAAGTGCTCCAATCCCCTCCTTAGTAAATCCCACAGTGTGTAGCAACTGACGACACCAGTTCTGTGTTGGTTTATTAATCTTCTTTGGTTTCCCGCGTAGTGTTCTTGTTTTGCCACACCTCTTTTAATTTGCTGTTCTTGCAGTTTGGCCATGGTTGTAGATTCACGGTCATAACTTGGTTCTCGCAAAAGTCTTACATCTCATAGAGCATTCAGAATGTCAGCCTGGTCCATGGCTTGTCCACCTTCCACAGTTGCCTTACCTGCAAGCTTGTCAGCCCGCTCATTTCCTTGTACTCCTACATGTCCTGGCAATAAAAATGAAACTAATCTTTGCCAGCCGAGGCCGCTCCAGAGACAGCAGCCACTCTCTTTGGATCCACCTCATCTCTATCTTCTTGAGCATGCTCATTGAGTCGCTAAGGAAACATGCCCTAGTGAATGTTTGTGTCTTGAGCCATGTTATTGCTTTACTTACTGCCATGACTCCCATAGTCAGGCTACTTGTGGTCAAAGCAAAAGCACCAGAATCTTCCTTTACAATTCTCAATCTGGCCTGAGCTGTAAAAGCCCATGAACTTCTCACTTGTCGAATAACCTACCCATCTGTGTAAATGACAGCATCACCCTCGAAAGAATTCTCGAAGATCAATGACTGTACTTTCGCCTCCATAGCAGCCGGATTTTCTTGTCTGCATTTTCTGTCTAGTTGGATTGCAACGTGATGCAAAGGATATGCAAAAACAACATCTGCCAAATGATTGGTTGATTTGAGCTGATCCCAGTAATGCTAGGTTGTCTCCTCTTGGTAGCCTAAGCCATTGTTATCAAGTTGCAGCTTCTCTGCAGTTGTTCCAAGAATGGTATCTGGGGATCGATTTATGTCAGAACCCATACAATAATAGATGTGACAATCAAGCTCATCCTGCTGGATTCTAATCAAGGAGAGCACTTGATAGGATGGTTGTGACGTGTACTCAACCAGTGAACCTACAGGGACCGCTGGCAGGTGGGATGTTTCCAGGATGTTGCCATGATGTTACTATGATGTTTCCAGGATGTTACCATGATGTTTCCATGATGTTACTTCTGGGTCTATCCATGGCCCCTCCACAACAACAGCACCAATTAAAGGATCTACACTTTCATTCTCTGTGATCCCAGCGTGAACTTATTATAAAAAATGTAATAATTTTCTCCTGAGGTGGTTTTCTGCCACGGATGTATGATTTGATCAGGTCATCACACTGTGTAGACCTGAATGCATGTGGAAATAAGTTTACAGTCTGTCCCTCACTTAGCAAGATGACGAACACAGGCGTTATACCTTCATCTAACTATCCTCATGACATTCCCAGTGCAGCTTCCTGTCAAGCACGCTAACACACTCGCTGTGAACTTATAATGCCAACAAAAAAGCAAAAGACACAAGCTACTCTAACGCCATTAAATGAGATTACTTGTTTCTGTTGCCAGGGGCCAGTCTAATCATTGACGATGATGGAATTATCCAAGATGACGATATTAACATGTACCCCCATGTAGTTCAAGGTCAGTGGACAGACTCAGGCATTGAAAGAGGAGACCAACAATCAATGACCTCCACCTTGCACATACGGAAGAGCAGCCTTGAAGGGGACCTCATCCTTGGACATGATGAGAGCATCAACATCAGTGAGCTGGAGGTCAGTCTTGTTGACCGCTGTTCTGTCTGTTTGTAGTTTTTAGAGCCTGTTCTCATGTTACAGCTCTGTTTGCTCACAGTTTGTAGCTGTTGGTCTACAGTTTACACAGCTTGGTCTTGTACTCTGTTTCTGTGTCTGTCCAAGGTTGGCCTTGTATACTGTCTGTATATCAGTCAAAGGGAGGATCTGCAAGTCAGCGTGGCCGAATGAATAAGAACGCGCGTTCTTAAATATCCGGTGTGCTGATGCTGAGGTAAGTGGTTCAACGTCTACACCAGACAGCTGGACTAAAATGTTGGCCTGTCATCCTTGACTTGGGGACACTAATTACAAGTACCTTTGAAGTCGGAGTGGGTTCACCTGATGGCGAGGGACACTGTTAATAAGGAAAGCTAATCCACAAGCACAATTCAGTCCATCACTACCATAAGTAGTGTGTATGGACTACGCTTGGGTTCAAAACGAGCGAGCGCAAATAATACAGAAAGGGAGGATCTGAGCACCTATGGACTTGTCCGTAGTGCAAGGATGATACCCCAACAGACAACTAACTAACTAGCCTCTCAGTGCAGATGCCACATAGGACCTCAAGTAACCCATGCCACATAAGAATCATTGCCGGAGCTACACAGTGCTCTGTGCCATCTTCAGCAGCTGTCACAACCAGAAGAGAGTGGTGCTGCAGGGAGTGACCAGAGGATCTGACCGAGCCAGGCAGACACATAATCAAACTGCAGCTGGTACGATTAGTATTGGGACTCTTCATTGATTGTTGAATATGAAGACAGAGCACTTATGGAGATGTCTCGAGTGCTGTGATGTCAGTTCTCAACTGAGTAGACTCATTCATGATTGGTTGGATTCTGCAGCCATTTTCTATAGGATTAGTTGCCAATCTCAGGCCAACCATCCTTAATCTTCTCCTATGACATGTATGGAAGGTCGCAGTCTTGCTGTTCTTTGTTTCCCTTATAGGCCTGGGTACCACAGAGGCGGGCATGTGTTATATTGAGAGTGAATTCTCCAAGCTTTAAGATATAATAAATAGTTAGTTATTTATTCAGTTAATTAGTCGTGGTTCCAACTTCACGGCAAAGGGTTCCCCTATCATGCCCCTTTCCTGTGCTAGTGAATATCACACAAAATGCTCCTCATTGCTCCATGTAAAAAGTGGAACAGACAGGATTCTTGACAAACCAACAGCCCACACAGGTATATAATGCCAGTATAATGTAAATGTTTGTGTTCAACTCCTCAGGCTTCTAAAGAGGACATCGGCTTCGTTAGACAGATTGAGAAGTATGATGTCATTAACCCCAAGGACAGAAACAAGTCTTCTCCCTTGGATTTCTTTGACTCAAGAGAGAGCACTCTTGATAAACCTCATGACTACAAAACTGACTTATCCGTAAGGAATGATCGGAAGGTATGCTTGTGATATCAGACTTTTAGTTGTTTATATATCCCAGTCTGTATTCCCCGGTCTGTATATCCCAGTCTGTATATCCCAGTCTGTGTACCCCAGTCTGTATATCCCAGTCTGTGTACCCCAGTCTGTATCACTGAGGTAGCAGGCCCAGATTTGTCATTACTAAGACCTTTGAACACCTCTTTGAGTTGTAGCTTATTCTCAGACTTGGTCCCCAATCTGGCATGGATGGCCCCACCTGACTCCATTTTCTGGTACTGGTCATGTAAACTCCACTGGTTCCTGAACTTTTGGTGGGAAGACAGGCTTTGCAGCACAGCCTTCACGGAGAGGTGCTTTAGTAATGGGATGGGGAAATTGTCTCTTCCAACCAACCAAGTATCTAACCACACAACCAGCCAACCAACCAACCAGCCAGCGAACCAACTAATCAGCCAAACAACCAGCTAGCCAGCCATCCCCAGCCTGTAAATTCTATTGGTGTTTGATTGGTTGGTTTATGAAGTATCATTTGGATTCAACAAGGGTGTATGCTTTAGTTTCCTCTCATAGATCTCACAAAGAGGTCCTCAGCACACTACACAACTCTTAGCACCAGCAATAATGCTATTATCTAGATCACACAATGAGGTTCTCAGCTCATTGCACAAACTCTGCAACACCAGCAAGGATTCCAGTGGTTATATAACACAATAAACTACTCTTATTTATATTTATCTTCTGTTGTGTTCAAATATAGCCCAGGCAACTTGTCTGTTTGATCTGCTCTTTGCAATTTCCAACTGCAGAGGCATCTTTAGCGTTAAAAAAATGTAGGGGACCGCTTTCATACAACAGATAAATGGAACAATTTATGTGGAACATATCAGTAGCTGATAAACTGAATATTTTATATGCACAAAACAGCAACAAATAAATAAAACATTTTATATGATACACAACAGCAATTTATTAATTGAACACTATATAGAACAAATCAACTGATAAATGGAACACTTTATATGCAACAAAACAACAACAGGAACACTTTAACATAGCATTGACCATACTGCATCTAGTTTCCCCATTGTTCCTGGGAAAAACGTGCTGAACACTAAAATCCCCTACATATGCTTTCTTGCAATGTGACAGCTATAATACTCTACTTTTGTTTTATTATTAATTGTTTATAAAGCAGTTTATATATTGTTTGCCTGACTTACTTTTTTAACTTGTATCTACTGCAGGACACATCAAGTCACTATTTGGAAGACCTGAGCAGAAGCCAACTCTTTCCTGATGACTATTATAAACAGTTGCATGACCTAGGAGTCCTCATTGACGGAGTTGATCTGTCAAGAGATTCTATCAACGAATTTGATGAAACAGAATCACATATGGCTTCTCATATTGATGGCGAGGGTGGTGGAAATATTAGAGATAGTCAAGATTTGATTGGAGAGTATTTAAAACATGAATTGAGACAAGAAAAAGAAGAGAATGATGAAGGAAGACCGGTTAGTGGTAGAGGATCAGATTTTAGGCAGGGTAGTTACTCCCATGCTAGCTCTCAGGATATCAGCAGTTTTTTTGATGAAGGTGATCATATTGACAATAATATTTATGAAAATGTTGAAGGTGGTGGCAACTCTAAACCTCAGAAGCTGGTCAGAGAAAATGATGATGAATTTTACTATGTAAGTGGCCATGTTTTTCCAAGCCATTCTAAAGAAATTGCCAGGGGAGCTAATTTGTTGCAGCCACAAGAAGCGACATTGAAAGAGTAAACTTGCCAGCTGGTCAAACTACTGAATCAAACAGTATAAAAGCTGAAAGCCAAGCTGGTATACCAGGTGCAGGATCTGCTGGTCATGGAGAAATGTCACATGATGCCAGATACTTTTACTCTGAGGTCGTGTCTACCGGCTCCCGTCCATCGTCCAGAGCAAGCCATGCATCAATGGCATCAGAAATATCTTCTGCCAGACACAGCAATTCACAACAAGTTGCCCCAGTACGACTGACTAGAGTCAGCTCCCAGGAAAGCTTTTCTGAAGAGAAACAAAGAGCTGAAAAAACTATGGACAAACCGCACCAGAGGCGTCTTCTACCACAGCCAAGCAGCTCAGAACCAAGTCCAGTCATTAAGAGTCAAAAATATATATCCAAATAAAATAGCAAGCAAACAGGAACCTGTGAAGCCAAATAATGAATCTGGTTCAAAAACTGGGGGTTTGCCAGGTGTAAAATATGAAGAAGAAGTTGTTGGAGAGGAGGAAACTGATAAAACAGAGCACATTGATGAACCAACAAAACAATTGCTTGATCGTTTGATGCACAGGAAGCTATAAAACGCAAACAGGCAACTGAACTGTTCCAGCATCTACAGAAAGACTACAGCAATTTGCTGACCAAATATGCACAAGCTGAACTGACCATTGACCAAATGCGATTTGTGAGAATGATTCACCCTAAATGCCGATTCACCGACTCCCAGTCAAGCTCAGTCGGGAGTGATGTCCCCTGCATTAAGTCAACAGGCACCAGTTACATCCCTTCATATGTCTCCAAGTCGTGCGGTGTTAATGACCTCGCCGGCACAAGGCATGATGGGACATGCTGCTACAAGCACAGGTAAGAAACATTAGCCTTGTAACTATGACACCAATGAAGTTTGAATCTACAAATTATAGACTATCTATCTTAATAATAAACATGTTCTTGCCTCCTTCAAACCGGTTGAAGACTAGGGGAAGCCATTGTTGTACTTACCTTGTACATTATGATTTAACAAGTCACACAATTCATCAATAACAAGCTGTCAGTTTCAGTGAGAAAGAGAGAGTGCTGAAATACTGACTAGAACCCATACTGCTATATGCATGTGAAACATAACAGTACGCAGACAGTATATGTCTGCAGTATGTGCATAACAAGATGCAGCAAAATATGCCAGGCAATAAATCGTGCAATCTACTGTTTGTGCTTCATTATTCAAAATAAGTAAACAAGTCAAGAAACATCCAGTGGCAGTGGAAATAGTTGTTTCTGAGGAAAATGCAAAGAAAGCCTTGGACATTCAGAAAAACCATTGAAACAGTCCTTCAAGAAATAAATTAAAACCATAAACTTATTATAGAAATTAGATGAAGACAGTCAAGAGATTTTAGGCATTTTATAGGGAAAAATAACCTGGAAAACTTTGTGACAGCTGGCAAACTCAATGAGAAAAGAGCAGTGGTAAAACAACGAGATAAATCCCTGCATGGCTTGGCCACAGGGAATAATCAGAACAAGAACACAGAGCTGATCCACGACTAGTGTGAGATGGTGAAACATGAGCACAGATGCTTATTAGCATGTCACATGATGATGAGGATGTACACTCCTATAACCTTAAAGATAGTTGGAGACATACCCCACACTGGCATTAGTGGAGACGAGGGGTGAGATGTGTCTCAGGAATGTGTAGCACTATATGTGAACATTGGTGGGGACGAGGGGTGAGATGTGACTCAGGAATGTGTAGCACTATATGTGAACATTGGTGGGGACGAGGGGTGAGATGTGACTCAGGAATGTGTAGCACTATATGTGAACATTGGTGGGGACGAGGGGTGAGATGTGACTCAGGAATGTGTAGCACTAGATGTGAACAATGGCAAATCTTCTCATCAACCTGACGTAAGGGTCAGCATGGTCGAATGGATAAGAGAGCTAGTTCTTGAATATCCGGTATGCTGATGCTGAGGTAGCGGGTTCAACCCCTACACTGACTAAAGTGTTGACTTCTTGTCCTTGACTTGGCAATGTCAATTACAAGCGCTTCAGAAGTTGGAGTAGGTTCGCCTGATGGCGAGGGACACTGGTAATAGGGAAAGCCAATCCACAAACAAAAATCATTCCAGTGCACTGGAAGTAGTAGCACGTGTGTGCACTATTCTTGAGTTTAAAGCGAGCAAAGACACTAAAATAACCAGATGTGTACAGTCCAACAGGGCAGCGTGGTGGTGCAGTGTCTAACATCCTGGGGTCATGTACTGACCCAAGCTGCCATGCTGGCCTCCAGGCCTGGGGTCATGTACTGACCCAAGCTGCCATGCTGGCCTCCAGGCCTGGGGTCATGTACTGACCCAAGCTGCCATGCTGGCCTCCAGGCCTGGGGTCATGTACTGACCCAAGCTGCCATGCTGGCCTCCAGGCCTGGGGTCATGTACTGACCCAAGCTGCCATGCTGGCCTCCAGGCCTGGGGTCATGTACTGACCCAAGCTGCCATGCTGGCCTCCAGGCCTGGGGTCATGTACTGACCCAAGCTGCCATGCTGGCCTCCAGGCCTGGGGTCATGTACTGACCCAAGCTGCCATGCTGGCCTCCAGGCCTGGGGTCATGTACTGACCCAAGCTGCCATGCTGGCCTCCAGGCCTGGGGTCATGTACTGACCCAAGCTGCCATGCTGGCCTCCAGGCCTGGGGTCATGTACTGACCCAAGCTGCCATGCTGGCCTCCAGGCCTGGGGTCATGTACTGACCCAAGCTGCCATGCTGGCCTCCAGGCCTGGGGTCATGTACTGACCCAAGCTGCCATGCTGGCCTCCAGGCCTGGGGTCATGTACTGACCCAAGCTGCCATGCTGGCCTCCAGGCCTGGGGTCATGTACTGACCCAAGCTGCCATGCTGGCCTCCAGGCCTGGGGTCATGTACTGACCCAAGCTGCCATGCTGGCCTCCAGGCCTGGGGTCATGTACTGACCCAAGCTGCCATGCTGGCCTCCAGGCCTGGGGTCATGTACTGACCCAAGCTGCCATGCTGGCCTCCAGGCCTGGGGTCATGTACTGACCCAAGCTGCCATGCTGGCCTCCAGGCCTGGGGTGTTGACCCAAGCTGCCATGCTGGCCTCCAGGCCTGGGGTCATGTACTGACCCAAGCTGCCATGCTGGCCAAGCCTAACACATGCACCAGGAAATGCTCTAGGAAGTAATGGTGATTGTCCAGATATGAACTACATCACTCATTGGGTGATTGTTGGGTGATTGTCCAGATATGAACTACATCACTCATCGGGTGATTGTTGGGTGATTGTCCAGATATGAACTACATCACTCATCGGGTGATTGTTGGGTGATTGTCCAGATATGAACTACATCACTCATCGGGTGATTGTTGGGTGATTGTCCAGATATGAACTACATCACTCATCGGGTGATTGTTGGGTGATTGTCCAGATATGAACTACATCACTCGTCGGGTGATTGTTGGGTGATTGTCCAGATATGAACTACATCACTCATCGGGTGATTGTTGGGTGATTGTCAGGTGATTTTCGGGTGATTGTCCAGATATGAACTACATCACTCATCGGTGATTGTTGGGTGATTGTCAGGTGATTTTCGGGTGATTGTCCAGATATGAACTACATCACTCATCGGGTGATTGTTGGGTGATTGTCAGGTGATTTTCGGGTGATTGTCCAGATATGAACTACATCACTCATCGGGTGATTGTTGGGTGATTGTCAGGTGATTTTCGGGTGATTGTCCAGATATGAACTACATCACTCATCGGGTGATTGTTGGGTGATTGTCAGGTGATTTTCGGGTGATTGTCCAGATATGAACTACATCACTCATCGGGTGATTGTTGGGTGATTGTCAGGTGATTTTCGGGTGATTGTCCAGATATGAACTACATCACTCATCGGGTGATTGTTGGGTGATTGTCAGGTGATTTTCGGGTGATTGTCCAGATATGAACTACATCACTCATCGGGTGATTGTTGGGTGATTGTCAGGTGATTTTCGGGTGATTGTCCAGATATGAACTACATCACTGATCGAGTGCCCATTGGTTAAAACAATATGGGAGTAGCAACATGTCCTCATTACATGACATCTCAAGATAGGGTCTAGGGTTCTTGACTTTGTGTACATGAGAAAGATCATTTCTTCTTCTGCTTCTTCATCTGCCTTGTTTGGAGCAGAGGTCAGGGATAATAACTCCCCACTCCTGTCCGTTGTCTGATATTTTAATACAGTTGATGTTGCTTATATTCTTTGTTGCATTTTGGTTTAATGTGTTTACATATTAATTGTTGCCCTTATGTGTAAGCTGTTGACATATTATTTGTTGCCCTTATGTGTAAGCTGTTCACATATTAATTGTTGCTCTTATGTTTAAGCTGTTCACATATTAATTGTTGCCCTTATGTTTAAGCTGTTCACATATTAATTGTTGCCCTTATGATTAAGTTGTTCACATATTAATTGTTGCCCTTATGTTTAAGCTGTTCACATATTAATTGTTGCTCTTATGTTTAAGTTGTTCACATATTAATTGTTGCCCTTATGTGTAAGCTGTTCACATATTAATTGTTGCTCTTATGTTTAAGCTGTTCACATATTAATTGTTGCTCTTATGTGTAAGCTGTTCACATATTAATTGTTGCTCTTATGTTTAAGCTGTTCACATATTAATTGTTGCTCTTATGTTTAAGCTGTTCACATATTAATTGTTGCTCTTATGTTTAAGTTGTTCACATATTAATTGTTGCCCTTATGTTTAAGTTGTTCACATATTAATTGTTGCCCTTATGTTTAAGCTGTTCACATATTAATTGTTGCTCTTATGTTTAAGTTGTTCACATATTAATTGTTGCCCTTATGTGTAAGCTGTTCACATATTATTTGTTGCTCTTATGTTTAAGCTGTTCACATATTAATTGTTACCCTTATGTTTAAGCTGTTCACATATTATTTGTTGCCCTTATGTTTAAGTTGTTCACATATTAATTGTTGCCCTTATGTTTAAGTTGTTCACATATTAATTGTTGCCCTTATGTTTAAGCTGTTGACATATTATTTGTTGCCCTTATGTTTAAGTTGTTCACATATTAATTGTTGCCCTTATGTTTAAGCTGTTCACATATTAATTGTTGCCCTTCTGTGTAAGCTGTTGACATATTATTTGTTGCCCTTATGTTTAAGCTGTTCACATATTAATTGTTGCCCTTCTGTGTAAGCTGTTGACATATTATTTGTTGCCCTTGTGTTTAAGCTGTTTACATATTATTTGTTGCCCTTATGTTTAAGTTGTTCACATATTAATTGTTGCTCTTATGTTTAAGCTGTTGACATATTATTTGTTGCTCTTATGTTTAAGCTGTTCACATATTAATTGTTGCTCTTATGTTTAAGCTGTTCACATATTAATTGTTGCCCTTATGTTTAAGTTGTTCACATATTAATTGTTGCCCTTATGTTTAAGTTGTTCACATATTAATTGTTGCCCTTATGTGTAAGCTGTTGACATATTATTTGTTGCCCTTATGTTTAACTTGTTCACATATTAATTGTTGCTCTTATGTTTAAGTTGTTCACATATTAATTGTTGCCCTTCTGTGTAAGCTGTTGACATATTATTTGTTGCCCTTATGTTTAAGTTGTTCACATATTAATTGTTGCTCTTATGTTTAAGTTGTTCACATATTAATTGTTGCCCTTATGTTTAAGCTGTTCACATATTAATTGTTGCCTTATGTTTAAGTTTTTCACATATTAATTGTTGCCCTTATGTTTAAGCTGTTCACATATTATTTGTTGCCCTTCTGTGTAAGCTGTTGACATATTAATTGTTGCCCTTATGTTTAAGCTTTTTCACATATTAATTGTTGCCCTTATGTTTAAGCTTTTTCACATATTAATTGTTGCCCTTATGTGTAAGCTGTTGACATATTATTTGTTGCCCTTATGTTTAACTTGTTCACATATTAATTGTTGCTCTTATGTTTAAGTTGTTCACATATTAATTGTTGCCCTTCTGTGTAAGCTGTTGACATATTATTTGTTGCCCTTATGTTTAAGTTGTTCACATATTAATTGTTGCTCTTATGTTTAAGGTGTTCACATATTAATTGTTGCCCTTATGTTTAAGCTGTTCACATATTAATTGTTGCCCTTATGTTTAAGTTGTTCACATATTAATTGTTGCCCTTATGTTTAAGCTGTTCACATATTATTTGTTGCCCTTCTGTGTAAGCTGTTGACATATTATTTGTTGCCCTTATGTTTAAGCTGTTCACATATTAATTGTTGCCCTTATGTTTAAGCTGTTCACATATTAATTGTTGCCCTTATGTTTAAGCTGTTCACATATTAATTGTTGCCCTTATGTTTAAGCTGTTCACATATTAATTGTTGCCCTTATGTTTAAGCTGTTCACATATTAATTGTTGCTCTTATGTTTAAGTTGTTCACATATTAATTGTTGCCCTTCTGTGTAAGCTGTTGACATATTATTTGTTGCCCTTATGTTTAAGTTGTTCACATATTAATTGTTGCTCTTATGTTTAAGTTGTTCACATATTAATTGTTGCCCTTCTGTGTAAGCTGTTGACATATTATTTGTTGCCCTTATGTTTAAGTTGTTCACATATTAATTGTTGCCCTTATGTTTAAGCTGTTCACATATTAATTGTTGCCCTTATGTTTAAGTTGTTCACATATTAATTGTTGCCCTTATGTTTAAGATGTTCACATATTAATTGTTGCCCTTATGTTTAAGTTGTTCACATATTAATTGTTGCCCTTATGTTTAAGCTGTTCACATATTAATTGTTGCCCTTATGTTTAAGTTGTTCACATATTAATTGTTGCCCTTATATTTAAGATGTTCACATATTAATTGGTGCCCTTATGTTTAAGCTGTTCACATATTAATTGTTGCCCTTATGTTTAAAGTGTTCACATATTAATTGTTGCCCTTATGTTTAAGCTGTTCACATATTAATTGTTGCCCTTATGTGTAAGCTGTTGACATATTATTTGTTGCCCTTATGTTTAAGTTGTTCACATATTAATTGTTGCCCTTATGTTTAAGCTGTTCACATATTAATTGTTGCCCTTATGTTTAAGTTGTTCACATATTAATTGTTGCCCTTATGTGTAAGCTGTTGACATATTATTTGTTGCCCTTATGTTTAAGCTGTTCACATATTATTATTATTAGCTGTTCACATATATATTATTATATATTACGCCCATGCGTTGCCGGGGCCCATACGGGGGAGCAAAGAATAGTAACACTGTTGCCTACCATGCATGTCGTAGGAGGCGACTGAGGAGGATATGGTTCCGTCGCCCTGCTACTGAGTGAGTGCGTGGCGCGACACTGTGAGCTGTGAGTTTCGCATGGAATGATTTTGCATCTGTCCGCAGTTGTTTGTAGCGTGAACTGCTTGTTCGGAACGATGGCGGCTGGCTGTTGCTGGATTGACTGGTTTGCCTTTTTGGCTCACGAGTGCATTTTTCAGGAGACTCTTGGGAGTCGTTGCTGGAGCTACGGAGTTCGTGCATTGTGCAGCGCTTTCGGTGGGTCGCCCTGCAGAAAGAGCCCGAGCCATATGGGATAAAACCCGGTCAATGAAGTCTTTCTGGTGACTGCCGTTTTCATCGACGATGAACTGTATTTCTTTGTGGAGGACTTTTGTGTTGGCATTCTGGCGGCGGCATTATGCACAGCGTACCTGTGCGGGTTGTTGGCTTGCCGATATTCCTGTCTATTCATTGTTCACATTGGGCAGTGAGGAGCATTTTGAGTGATATTCACTGGCACAGGAACGGAGCAATATTGGGACCACCCTTTGCCGTGAAGTTGGAACCATGACTAACTAACTAACTAACATATTATTTGTTGCCCTTATGTGTAAGCTGTTCACATATTATTTGTTGCCCTTCTGTTTAAATCTTTCACATAGATCTCTGTGTCTTCCTCTGCCTATCTAGCCAAGTATTTTCCATGCAATATTAATTCCTCTATTCCAGGTTATCTGTTGATATCCCTCATAAGTTTCATTGTCTTTTCATGTCACATTGGATGAGTGATCTAGTAATACCTGCAGCTGTGACTGTCTCAGCCTTTGTTTTCTTCCCTGCCCACACATCTTTCACAAATTTTATTTAGTGACCAAAGTAAACATTTGTCTGCTCGTATTTATTCCAGATGGTATTGACCAATCCGACAGAGGTTCACAGCCTGCCACAGGAAACCAAAGTTCAAAGTCTCAGTTAGATATTCACAGAGGAAGTGTAATATCGCTGCTTCAGTCGACAGATGGCGATGATGTCACGGAGGCAGTGTCAGAAACAAGAGTGGAGATGGTCAGGTCTGACCTCCTTCTTGAAGCCAAGACCATGGAGGACCGGGTAATCTGGTTGTGTATTTGTCCTGGCATGTTTGGCAGCTGCAGAAGTGTAACGGCTAGCAGACTTTCTAGCCAGTCCACTACATGGACTAAACAAGACAGTGAAGTTCATACAAGATATATTGCAGATACTGTACAGACAAATTTCAAGCGAACGAATGAACTTTATTTTCAAAGGGTCACAGATTGGGCATTCAGGCCCGTCTTACATTTGGCCCTTCCAACCACTCATCCTTTGTACATCAGTTATCCATTGTGCATGTTACATTCACATAGAATAAAAAAGCATTGTCAAATGAATCTTGTGAAAATAAACAATGCATATTATTTTGTTATGAGACAGGCAGGCGGGCAGGCAGACAAACATATACACACAGACATGCATACATGCATAAACACATACATATATACCTACATACATACATACATACATCATTTACACAAACTCTTGTTGTTATGCACCCATTCAATAACAAACAAATAATCACTCCCTTGCATACACATATACTCACTTTCAAGCGCAAACTCACTAACAAAAAAGAAGAAGAAGGAGAACATCAAGAGATAGATAAGCATCAGTCCATCAGTGTGTTGACTGGATGATTTCCTGTGGAAGACTGTCAAGTTCTCACTTTCAGCCTTGCCATTCGGTCGACTGAACTGTTTCAATGGCTTGTATATACAGTGAGGCTAGTGTAGAGATTTTCTTGTTACCCTAATACTGAAATATTAACTCCATAGGAATTGTTGCAGAACTGTCATCCCCCTCTCCAAGCTCAGAAGCCAGTAGGGTGTAGAAGATGGAACTTCACATCTCTAGGGAGAAATGGTGATCCTTACAATGTTAGTTAGGCTGGGAACGGAGTCTGTGCAAAGGCTGTACCATGAAGTAAAACCACCAACTGAACCAATAATCTTTATTTTTAAAGGGTTACAAATTGGGTACGCAATTCTCTCCTTTCTTCTGACAATCTGATGGCGAGGTATAGGCGGTACAACCCCTACACCAGCATTCAGTTGGACTTAAAAAATTGACTTCTTGTTCAGAAAGCAATGGCAAACTACTGAATGTAAATTACCCAGGAATCAACTTGGTGTTGATCGCAACATCCTGCAAAGGACATGCAACATTGACTTGTTCATACATTATTTCATTCATACATTATTTCATTCATACATTATTTCATTCATTCATTATTTCATTCATACATTATTTCATTCATTCATTATTTCATTGATACATCAATTTTGAGGCTAAGCTTTGACAACAACAACAGTAA
Organism: Cepaea nemoralis; assembly: GCA_014155875.1. NCBI lineage: Eukaryota > Metazoa > Mollusca > Gastropoda > Stylommatophora > Helicidae > Cepaea > Cepaea nemoralis. The sequence goes on from JACEFZ010015871.1 coordinate 50,474, forward strand.
CAATATATTCATTATAAACATGTGGAAAATGTGCAAAAATGATTACTACTAATATTAATTATTGACATGGCAGTTATTAGCTATGAAAGATATCCATATCACTGATAGGAGAAAGATTATTATACTAGAATTACTATACTAGAATTAGTAAACTAGGATTAGTATACTAGGATTATTATACTAGGATATACTAAGGTGAGGAAAGAACACTTGCGCTCTTGTCATTTGGAGGTGGGATGAAGTACCTCAAGGTCTTTCTTTGCCTGTGTGAGATCTGATCCTGGTTTTGCCACTTCAATGGCCCTTTCAGAGCCTACAACCAAAGTGTAATACATCAAGTGTTGGAGATCCATTCAGCCAATCCTTTGTGTGCAGATGTCGCTTGATTGATTGACAGATGGGCAAAGATAATATCTGGCTGAACTCTCTTCATTGAAATGCCACAAGCAGAATGCCATTGACAGCAACATCCTTAGCAGCAGAAACCAGTCTAATTTTCCAGTTTTGAATGAGGCATGTCATAGTCAAATAGCCAGCCATTTACATCTTATCAATTCCCAGAATGCACCACGGTGCAGTCATTGTTCTAAGTCTTATGAAACAATCAATCACTTTTAAATGCCCTATTTTTCAAAGCAGTAGCACTGTGATGTAAAGTCAGATGTGACGGAGCTACTGTTTGACAGTAGATGGTACTGCCTGCTGAATGCTGGGCAACGTTCACCAATCAAGACACCCCACATTGTGCCAACGGCTTAGGGCAGAGGAGTGCAATTTTGACGGTACAAGCCTTATCCTGGTGGGAGGAAATGCAACCAAAGGACTAAATGTCATGGCAGGGCAAACCAGACCCTAAATCTTGGTCCTGGTTGGACGAACTTCGGTGGCATTAAGAATTCTTTCTGTAGGAGCCCCCCCCCTTTTTTCGAGATTGGGTTATCTTTTCTGGGAAATGGACAGAATTCTCTGCTGGGAACAACCAAATTACCCCTTTTGTTTTGGGATTAAACCCCTTTTTAAAAAAAATCTCTATAAGAGGAGGGGACGCCTGTAAGATTTTTTTTTTTTTTTTTTTTTTTTTTTTTTTTTTTTTTTTTTTTTTTTTTTTTTTTTTTTTTTTTTTTTTTTTTTTTTTTTTAAAAAAAAAAAAAAAAAAAAAAAAAAAAAAAAAAAAAAAAAAAAATTTCCCCAGAAACATTAACCCCTTTTGTAAAGGGATTAAACAAAGCCCGCGGGGTTGGGAAAAATAATCCTGTTTCTGCTGGGGATTGAAACAGTAATCCTCTCTCTGCTAGGGATTGAAACAGTAATCCTGTCTCTGCTGGGGATTGAAACAGTAATCCTGTCTCTACTAGGGATTGAAACAGCAATCCTATCTCTATTAGGGATTTAAACAGTAATCCTGTCTCTGCAGAGGATTGAAACAGTAATCCTGTCTCTGCTAGAGACTGAAGCAGTAATCCTGTCTCTACTAGGGATTGAAACAGCAATCCTATCTCTATTAGGGTTTGAAACAGTAATCCTGTCTCTGTTAGGGATTGAAACAGCAATCCTATCTCTACTAAGGATTGGAACAGTAATCCTGTCCCTGCTGGGTATTGAAACAGCAATCCTGAGGATTGAAACAGTAATCCTGTCTCTGCTGGGGATTGAAACACTAATCCTGTCTCTTCTGGGGATTGAAACAGTAATCCTGTCTCTGCTGGGCATTGAAACAGTAATCCTCTCTCTGCTAGGGATTGAAACAGTAATCCTGTCTCTGCTGGAGATTGAGACAGTGATCCTGTTTCTGCTGGGAATTGAAACAGTAATCCTCTCTCTGCTAGGGATCAAAACAATAATCCTCTCTCTGCTAGGGATCGAAACAGTAATCCTATCTCTATTAGGGATTGAAATAGTAATCCTGTCTCTGTTAGGGATTGAAACAGTAATCCTGCCTCTGCTGGGGATTGAAACAGTAATCCTCTCTCTGCTAGGGATTGAAACAGTAATCCTGTCTCTGCTGGGGATTGAAACAGTAATCCTGTTTCTGCTGGGGATTGAAACAGTACTCCTCTCTCTGCTAGGGATTGAAACAGTAATCCTGTCTCTGCTGGGGATTGAAACAGTAATCCTGTCTCTACTAGGGATTGAAACAGCAATCCTATCTCTCTTAGGGATTGAAACAGTAATCCTGTCTCTGCAGAGGATTGAAACAGTAATCCTGTCTCTGCTAGAGACGGAAGCAGTAATCCTGTCTCTACTAGGGATTGAAACAGCAATCCTATCTCTATTAGGGATTGAAACAGTAATCCTGTCTCTGTTAGGGATTGAAACAGCAATCCTATCTCTACTAAGGATTGGAACAGTAATCCTGTCCCTGCTGGGTATTGAAACAGCAATCCTGAGGATTGAAACAGTAATCCTGTCTCTGCTGGGGATTGAAAAACTAATCCTGTCTCTTCTGGGGATTGAAACAGTAATCCTGTCTCTGCTGGGCATTGAAACAGTAATCCTCTCTCTGCTAGGGATTGAAACAGTAATCCTGTCTCTGCTGGAGATTGAGACAGTGATCCTGTTTCTGCTGGGAATTGAAACAGTAATCCTCTCTCTGCTAGGGATCAAAACAGTAATCCTCTCTCTGCTAGGGATCGAAACAGTAATCCTATCTCTATTAGGGATTGAAATAGTAATCCTGTCTCTGTTAGGGATTGAAACAGTAATCCTGCCTCTGCTGGGGATTGAAACAGTAATCCTCTCTCTGCTAGGGATTGAAACAGTAATCCTGTCTCTGCTGGGGATTGAAACAGTAATCCTGTTTCTGCTGGGGATTGAAACAGTAATCCTCTCTCTGCTAGGGATTGAAACAGTAATCCTGTCTCTGCTGGGGATTGAAACAGTAATCCTGTCTCTACTAGGGATTGAAACAGCAATCCTATCTCTCTTAGGGATTGAAACAGTAATCCTGTCTCTGCAGAGGATTGAAACAGTAATCCTGTCTCTGCTAGAGACTGAAGCAGTAATCCTGTCTCTACTAGGGATTGAAACAGCAATCCTATCTCTACTAGGGATTGAAACAGTAATCCTGTCTCTGTTAGGGATTGAAACAGCAATCCTATCTCTACTAAGGATTGGAACAGTAATCCTGTCCCTGATGGGTATTGAAACAGCAATCCTGAGGATTGAAACAGTAATCCTGTCTCTGCTGGGGATTGAAACACTAATCCTGTCTCTTCTGGGGATTGAAACACTAATCCTGTCTCTGCTGGGGATTGAAACAGTACTCCTGTCTCTGCTGGGGATTGAAACAGTAATCCTCTCTCTGCTAGGGATTGAAACAGTAATCCTGTCTCTGCTGGGGATTGAGACAGTGATCCTGTTTCTGCTGGGGATTGAAACAGTAATCCTCTCTCTGCTAGGGATCGAAACAGTAATCCTATCTCTATTAGGGATTGAAACAGTAATCCTCTCTCTGCTAGGGATTGAAACAGTAATCCTGTCTCTGCTGGGGATTAAAACAGTAATCCTGTCTCTACTAGGAATTGAAACAGCAATCCTATCTCTATTAGGAATTGAAACAGTAATCCTGTCTCTGCGGAGGATTGAAACAGTAATCCTCTCTCTGCTAGGGATTGAAACAGTAATCCTGTCTCTGCTGGGGATTGAAACAGCAATCCTATCTCTATTAGGGATTGAAACAGTAATCCTATCTCTATTAGGGATTGAAACAGTAATCCTGTGTCTGCGGAGGATTGAAACAGTAATCCTGTCTCTGCTAGGGATTAAAGCAGTAATCCTGTCTCTACTAGGGATTGAAACAGCAATCCTATCTCTATTAGGGATTGAAACAGTAATCCTGTCTCTGTTAGGGATTGAAACAGCAATCCTATCTCTACTAAGGATTGGAACAGTAATCCTGTCCCTGCTGGGTATTGAAACAGCAATCCTGAGGATTGAAACAGTAATCCTGTCTCTGCTGGGGATTGAAACACTAATCCTGTCTCTTCTGAGGATTGAAACACTAATCCTGTCTCTTCTGGGGATTTAAACAGTGATCCTGTCTCTTCTGGGGATTGAAACAGTGATCCTGTCTCTGCTGGGGATTGAAACAGTGATCCTGTCTCTGCTGGGGATTGAAACAGTGATCCTGTCTCTGCTGGGGATTGAAACAGTGATCCTGTCTCTGCTGGGGATTGAAACAGTGATCTTGTCTCTGCTGGGGATTGAAACACTAATCCTGTCTCTGCTGGGGATTGAAACAGTGATCCTGTCTCTGCTGGGGATTGAAACAGTGATCCTGTCTCTGCTGGGGATTGAAACAGTGATCCTGTCTCTGCTGGGGATTGAAACACTAATCCTGTCTCTGCTGGGGATTGAAACAGTAATCCTGTCTCTGCTGGGGATTGAAACAGTGATCCTGTCTCTGCTGGAAATTGAAACAGTGATCCTGTCTCTGCTGGGGATTGAAACACTAATCCTGTCTCTGCTGGGGATTGAAACAGTGATCCTGTCTCTGCTGGGGATTGAAACAGTGATCCTGTCTCTGCTGGGGATTGAAACACTAATCCTGTCTCTGCTGGAGATTGAAACAGTGATCTTGTCTCTGCTGGGGATTGAAACCAGATCACTGTCTTAGCAGGCAAGTGGACTAACCACTATGCCACTGCGACTCCAAACCATTGTTGGGGACAGAAAGAGTTAACATTTACCTTTTCAAAAGTATATTTTTACAGAATCTGTATATTATTTTGTTGACAACAGCTAGAGTCATTCTGCACCCTGCTTGACGGAGGTCAGCTGACATTGGAAAACCAGGAGCTCATGTTTGAGAGAATCAAAAGTGACCATGACACACTGAGGCGTGCATATCTACAGGTCAAGGATGAATACAATGTCCTGCGAAGATCTGGAGCCTTGACCTCAGACTTACAGAGCTTTGATCAGAATAAAGAGCTAGAGGGATATCTGTTCAGGCAAGTTCTAGAATTTCTATCACTTCATCCATCCATCCATCCACTCACTCATCCATCCATCCATCCCCAATCTTTCTATCCATCCATCCATTCATCAAGCCACCAATTCCTCCATCCATACATCTAGCCACCAATCTGCTCTTCCATTTATGCAACCATCCATTCATCCATCCATCTAGCCACCAATCTGTTCTTCCTTCTATGCATGCATCCATCCATCTATGCATCTAGTCACCAGCCTATTCTTCCATTTATCAACACTCAGCAATCCATCCATCCATTCATCCATCCACCCATCCATCTGAACCCATTCTTTCATCCATCCATCCATCTAGCCACCAAACCATTCTTCCATTTATGCAACCATCCAGCAATCCATAAATCCACTCACCCATCTATTCATCCATTCATTCATCCATGAATCTAGCCACCAGTCCATTCTTCTATTTATACATCCATCCATCCATGCATCTAGCCACTGATCTGTTCTTCCATTTATGCAACCATCCACCAATCCATAAATCCACCCACCCATCCATCCACCCACCCATCCATCCATCCATCCATCCATACTTTCATCCATGTATAAAGCCACTATTCCTATCTTCCATTTATGCATCCATCCATCCATGCATAAAGCCACTAATCCTATCTTCCATTTATGCATCCATCCAATCCAAAGTCCACCATTGTCCATCCACCCACATGTCCATCCATATATCTATCCATGTGCCCATCCAAGTGACCATCCAGTGTCCTTCCACATGTCCATTCCACATGTCCATCCATATGTCAATACATATATCTATCCATTTGACCATCCAGAGTCCATCCACATGTCCATCCACATGTCCATCCACATGTCCATCCACATGTCCATCCACATATCCATCCACATGTACATCCACATGTCCATCTACATGTCTATCCACATGTCCATCCACATATCCATCCACATATCCATCCATGTATCCATCCACGTGTTCATCCTTGTGTCAATCCATCCATCCATCCATGTGTAATTTGGCGTGATAATCTCTTTCAGGCTGGGAATGAGATTTGATGAAGTCAATGACACAGTGGAGAGCAACCTCAAAGAAAAGTCCAAGCAGAGACGGCCCTTCCAGGAAAACCAGACAAGGAGATACGATGACAACAGACAAGGTCAGAACAATGATACACACCCTTGCAACTTCTGTATCAGACAGACTGTCCAGTCATGAAATGACTGAATTGAATATTTAGCAGTAAAATAGTCAATAGTAGAGTAAATTCTAACAGTAAAATAGTCAATAGAAGAGTAAATTCTAAACAGCAAGAAGAGCTTTTATATCACTAGGAAATGTGTGGATGTCAGCAGAAATTAAACCTAGCACCAAATTTAGAAGATTTATTTCTAAGGTTAAATCAGATCTACTGTATGGTTTAGAAATACAAAGACTACAATAAGTACCAATCAACTACAGACATTCATTAAATGGTGCCTCAAAAGAATAGAAGAACTTAAATTGTACGACAGAATCACTAATTCAGAGCTTAGGGAGAAAGCTAGACACATTCCAGTGAATCAAGAGGTGAGAAAAAGACTGTCTAAAAATCTGAAGCCAGGTGAGAAAAGCCTCAACCAGATTGTCTCAGAGTCTTAAGACATGTGAGGAAAGACAGTTTTAAAACCTTAAGACAGATGAGGAAAGCCTCAACCAGGACTGTCTCAAAATCTTAAGACAGATCTGGAAAGACAGTTTTTTAAAATCTTAAGACAAATGGGGGACAGGCAGCTTTAAAACTTGGTCTCTGTCTTGTCATTGTCCTTTTAAAGACAGATGAGGAAATACCTCGGCATCAGCACACAGAAGTTTAAGAGCAAGCTCTCTTATCCATTCGGTCTTGCTGACCTCATGGAAGAGGAATGACTGGGAAAGTATCATAAGGTACCTTTACACAACAAGTTATCTGAGGAATGACTGTTAAAGTATCATAAGATACCTTCACACAACAAATTATCAGGGGAATGACTGGAAAAGTATCATAAGGCACTTCACACAACAAATTATCAGAGGATGACTGGAAAAGTATCATAAGGCACCTTCACACAACAAGTTATCAGAGGAATGGCTGGAAAAGTATCACAAGGCACATTACACAACAAGTATCAGAGGAATTACTGAAAAGTATCCATAAGGTACCTTCACACAACAAGTTATCAGAGGAATGACTGGAAAAGTATTATGAGGTAACTTCACACAACAATTTTCAGAGGAATGACTTGAAAAGTATCATAAAAGTGCTTTACACAACAAGTCCAGCAAGGTTTTCTTTTAAAAGTTTTACTATTAACTCGTTTTCCTCCAAAAACTGTCATCTCTATACAGCTGTTTCAGGTACAGACAGTAAAAAGGATCTTACTGATAGTCGTAGAGGAAGTGGAGTTTTGACCAATCAACAAGCAGCCAATAATGGAAGCAAAACAGACTTCACTGATTCAGCAGACGCCTGGACACTTGAGACACGAGTACATCAGTTAAGAGAGGAGTACAATACAAATATGGATGCCTACAGGAAGTTGAAGTATGCGGCCAGTACACCAGAGGGAGTGCGGGAAATAGAGCATATTGTTATGGTAAGTACTGTTGGCTGATTGGCTTATCACATTTGTCCTTGAACTGATTAGGGTCAGTCTAAGCTTCTTTATTGAATTTGTTGTTTGTAATAACATTTTGTTTATTTTGATGTAAGTGGAAAGACATAGATACATCTTTCAGTCTAAGGTGTGCTTTATTTGCTTGTAATTAGATAAGTGTTAGTCGGGTCATAGTCAGATATGACCACGCTGCCATATGCCAGTAGACAGTACTAGCTTCTTTCTAGTAGCACCGAATGTTGGGCATTGCTCACCAAACCCAACACCCCACACTGTGCCTTCAGCTTCGGGTGGAGGAGCGCAATTGGGAGGGTACAAGAATTATCCTAGTATGAGGAAATGCAACCTAAAGACTAAATGTCATGGTAGAGCAGACCAGGCCTTGGTTGGCCACTGGTCTAGGATCAAAGTTCTGACAGGTTGAATAGTTAGAGCTTTGCTTTGCTGATTTGGCAGCTGTCTTGTTCCAGACGTATTGGTGCTACCATACCTCTGGAGTAAACTAGGGAGGTTGAGAAGGGATCATGTTGCATGGACAACACATGGTTCTACAATTCAGCCCATACTTTCTGCTATGGAAAGGATATTAGGTCTTTTCAAAAACGCAATGTAACATTGTAACAATTGTCTGTCAAGACTGCAAGGTGCCATTAGTAGTAATAAATCAATATAGATACATCTTTCAACCTGTTATGTGTTCTTTGTAACAACTGGATAGATATTGATACATCTTTCAGCTTATGATGTGTTTTATTTGTTGCAACTGGATAAATATTGATACATCTTTCAGCTTATGATGTGTTTTATTTGTTGCAACTGGATAAATATTGATACATCTTTCAGCTTATGATGTGTTTTATTTGTTGCAACTGGATAAATATTGATACATCTTTCAGCCCAAGATGTGTTTTATTTGTTACACCTGGATAGATATTGATACATCTTTCAGCCCAAGATGTATTTTATTTGTTACACTGGATAGATATTGATACATCTTTCAGCCCAAGATGTATTTTATTTGTTACCACCTGGATAGATATTGATGTATCTTTCAGGCTGTTTTATTTGTTGCAACTGGAGTACTGACTGCTGTCAGCTTAGCTCTTGAGATCATTCCAACTTTCAAGTCCTTCTAGCATTTCAATGTGAAGACACACAAAGAGGGTTTCACTCTTTCCTGTGGTATATTTTACGCTACATTTACATTTGGCGGCAGTTATTTGCTGTCTTTTTAACATCTTGTTTACAATGCCACGATAAACTATTGCTACATTTGGAAAAACTGTGCCCAGTTTACGATAAACTAATCACAGGGCTAGATAATAAATTAAATTGCAAATTAATTATAAATTAATTATAAATCCCCAGAAACTTGATGATATTTGTACTGAAATGCCAGATATGTTCAGACTTTCACCAGAGATACAAGCCAGGTAAGCTGATGCAAAATAATACTATTCTTATTCTGACTCTCAAAACTCTAATGTCTATTGCGTGAGAAATGGGTTGCAGATGCAAATTTAACTTGTTCAATTCCAGAAAGTTACATCAACTGCCAAATGGGGGATAAAAACATAACAAGACACTCACAAGAGTATGACCTTCACAGGGGGTCACATATGCATACCTTGTAAAAAAAAAAACTATGTTCTGAGATTTCTGCTGTAGTTGGAACATGCTGTAGTTGGACACAAGAAGTACAAACACACATGATGTGTTGATTGTTGCACTTGAAGAACAGCTAAGCAACATACGACACGTTTCATTGGTACACATGAAGAATATTAAAATCAAACATGACATAAGGAATAGCCAGTCACAGTTTATAAGTTCCTTGGGACAGAAAGAAATTAAAATACAGAATACAATGTAACAAAAGGGTATGATGAGATCCAGCAGAGAAACAACAGATACAAACTCTACCTCACAAAGAATATACTCACAGAGAAAAAACAAATATAGAATATCTCACAAAGAATATACTCACAGAGAAACAAAGATTAAAAATTCTGCCTCACAAAGAATACACTTGCTGAGAAACAAGAAATACAAACTCTATCTCACAAAAAGATACTGGGAGAGAAACCAAAAAACAAACACTACCTTACAAAGAAATAATATGCTGTGTATGAATAGGAGCACATACAGCATACTTCTCTCCAATCTGGAGGATTTGTATGGACAGAGAGAAATAGTGACATCCATATATTTGCACAGTGCAGAATCTATGCTGACTTTTTCTCATCATAATAAACCGAGAAACTAAAGAACTAAAGATGATATCCTACATTCTGGATTATCGGGAATAGCAAAGAAGAAGAAAGAATGATCTGATAATGTGTTGTATAACAACCTTGTATGTTTGATTTAAATGTTTGAGCTACTCAGACTTACATCCATCCATCCATCCACTCACTCATCCATCCATCCATCCCCAATCTTCCTACCCATTCATCCATTCATCTAGCCACCAATTCTCCATCCATACATCTAGCCACCAATCTGCTCTTCCATTTATGCAACCATCCATTCATCCATCCATCTAGCCACCAATCTGTTCTTCCATCTATGCATGCATCCATCCATCTATGCATCTAGTCACCAGCCTATTCTTCCATTTATCAACACTCAGCAATCCATCCATCCATTCATCCATCCACCCATCCATCTGAACCCATTCTTTCATCCATCCATCCATCTAGCCACCAAACCATTCTTCCATTTATGCAACCATCCAGCAATCCATAAATCCACTCACCCATCTATTCATTCATCCATGAATCTAGCCACCAGTCCATTCTTCTATTTATACATCCATCCATCCATGCATCTAGCCACTGATCTGTTCTTCCATTTATGCAACCATCCACCAATCCATAAATCCACCCACCCATCCATCCACCCACCCATCCATCCATCCATCCATCCATACTTTCATCCATGTATAAAGCCACTATTCCTATCTTCCATTTATGCATCCATCCATCCATGCATAAAGCCACTAATCCTATCTTCCATTTATGCATCCATCCATCCATGTGTCCATCCAAAGTCCAACCATTGTCCATCCACCCACATGTCCATCCATATATCTATCCATGTGCCCATCCAAGTGACCATCCAGTGTCCTTCCACATGTCCATCCACATGTCCATCCATATGTCAATACATATATCTATCCATGTGACCATCCAGAGTCCATCCACATGTCCATCCACATGTCCATCCACATATCCATCTACATGTCCATCCACATGTCCATCCACATGTCCATCCACATGTCCATCCACATATCCATCCACATGTTAATCCACATGTCCATCCACATATCCATCCATGCATCCATCCACGTGTTCATCCTTGTGTCAATCCATCCATCCATCCATGTGTAATTTGGCGTGATAATCTCTTTCAGGCTGGGAATGAGATTTGATGAAGTCAATGACACAGTGGAGAGCAACCTCAAAGAAAAGTCCAAGCAGAGACGTCCCTTCCAGGAAAACCAGACCAGGAGATACGATGACAACAGACAAGGTCAGAACAATGATAGACACCCTTGCAACTTCTGTATCAGACAGACTGTCCAGTCATGAAATGACTGAATTGAATATTTAGCAGTAAAATAGTCAATAGTAGAGTATATTCTAATTGTAAAATAGTCAATAGAAGAGTAAATTCTAACAGGCAAGAAGAGCTTTTATATCACTAGGAAATGTGTGGATGTCAGCAGAAATTAAACCTAGCACCAAATTTAGAAGATTTATTTCTAAGGATAAATCAGATATACTATATGGTTTAGAAACACAAAGACTACAATAAGTACCAATCAACTACATACATTCATTAAATGGTGCCTCAAAAGAATAGAAGAACTTAAATTGTACGGCAGAATCACTAATTCAGAGCTTAGGGAGAAAGCTAGACACATTCCAGTGAATCAAGAGGTGAGAAAAAGACTGTCTAAAAATCTTAAGCCAGGTGAGAAAAGCTTCAACCAGACTGTTTCAGAGTCTTAAGACATGTGAGGAAAGACAGTTTTAAAACCTTACAACAGATGAGGAAAGCCTCAACCAGACTGTCTCAAAATCTTAAGACAGATCTGGAAAGACAGTTTTTAAAATCTTAAGACAAATGGGGGACAGGCAGCTTTAAAACTTGGTCTCTGTCTTGGTCATTGTCTTTTAAGACAGATGAGGAAATACCTCGGCATCAGCACACAGAAGTTTAAGAGCAAGCTCTCTTATCCATTCGGTCTTGCTGACCTCCTGGAAGAGGAATGACTGGGAAAGTATCATAAGGGACCTTCACACAACAAGTTATCTGAGGAATGACTGTTAAAGTATCATAAGATACCTTCACACAACAAATTATCAGGGGAATGACTGGAAAAATATCATAAGGCACCTTCACACAACAAATTATCAGAGGAATGACTGGAAAAGTATCATAAGGCACCTTCACACAACAAGTTATCAGAGGAATGGCTGGAAAAGTATCATAAGGCACCTTACACAACAAGTTATCAGAGGAATGACTGGAAAAGTATCATAAGGTACCTTCACACAACAAGTTATCAGAGGAATGACTGGAAAAGTATTATGAGGTAACTTCACACAACAATTTTTCAGAGGAATGACTTGAAAAGTATCATAAAGTGCTTTACACAACAAGTCAGCAAGGTTTTCTTTTAAAAAGTTTTACTATTAACTCGTTTTCCTCCAAAAACTGTCATCTCTATATGGCTGTTTCAGGTACAGACAGTAAAAAGGATCTTACTGATAGTCGTAGAGGAAGTGGAGTTTTGACCAATCAACAAGCAGCCAATAATGGAAGCAAAACAGACTTCACTGATTCAGCAGACGCCTGGACACTTGAGACACGAGTACATCAGTTAAGAGAGGAGTACAATACAAATATGGATGCCTACAGGAAGTTGAAGTATGCGGCCAGTACACCAGAGGGAGTGCGGGAAATAGAGCATATTGTTATGGTAAGTACTGTTGGCTGATTGGCTTATCACATTTGTCCTTGAACTGATTAGGGTCAGTCTAAGCTTCTTTATTGAATTTGTTGTTTGTAATAACATTTTGTTTATTTGATGTAGTGGAAAGACATAGATACATCTTTCAGTCTAAGGTGTGCTTTATTTGCTTGTAATTAGATAAGTGTTAGTCGGGTCATAGTCAGATATGACCACGCTGCCATATGCCAGTAGACAGTACTAGCTTCTTTCTAGTAGCACCGAATGTTGGGCATTGCTCACCAAACCCAACACCCCACACTGTGCCTTCAGCTTCGGGTGGAGGAGCGCAATTGGGAGGGTACAAGAATTATCCTAGTATGAGGAAATGCAACCTAAAGACTAAATGTCATGGTAGAGCAGACCAGGCCCTTGGTTGGCCACTGGTCTAGGATCAAAGTTCTGACAGGTTGAATAGTTAGAGCTTTGCTTTGCTGATTTGGCAGCTTGTCTTGTTCCAGACGTATTGGTGCTACCATACCTCTGGAGTAAACTAGGCAGGTTGAGAAAGGGATCATGTTGCATGGACAACACATGGTTCTACAATTCAGCCCATACTTTCTGCTATGGAAAGGATATTAGGTCTTTTCAAAAACGCAATGTAACATTGTAACAATTGTCTGTCAAGACTGCAAGGTGCCATTAGTAGTAAATAAATCAATATAGATACATCTTTCAACCTGTTATGTGTTCTTTGTAACAACTGGATAGATATTGATACATCTTTCAGCTTATGATGTGTTTTATTTGTTGCAACTGGATAAATATTGATACATCTTTCAGCTTATGATGTGTTTTATTTGTTGCAACTGGATAAATATTGATACATCTTTCAGCTTATGATGTGTTTTATTTGTTGCAACTGGATAAATATTGATACATCTTTCAGCCCAAGATGTGTTTTATTTGTTACACCTGGATAGATATTGATACATCTTTCAGCCCAAGATGTATTTTATTTGTTACACCTGGATAGATATTGATACATCTTTCAGCCCAAGATGTATTTTATTTGTTACACCTGGATAGATATTGATGTATCTTTCAGGCTGTTTTATTTGTTGCAACTGGAGTACTGACTGCTGTCAGCTTAGCTCTTGAGATCATTCCAACTTTCAAGTCCTTCTAGCATTTCAATGTGAAGACACAACAAAGAGGGTTTCACTCTTTCCTGTGGTATATTTTACGCTACATTTACATTTTGGCGGCAGTTATTTGCTGTCTTTTTAACATCTTGTTTACAATGCCACGATAAACTATTGCTACATTTGGAAAAACTGTGCCCAGTTTACGATAAACTAATCACAGTGCTATAATAAATTAATTGCAAATTAATTATGAATTAATTCTAAATCCCCAGAAACTCGATGATATTTGTACTGAAATGCCAGATATGTTCAGACTTTCACCAGAGATACAAGCCAGGTAAGCTGTTATTCTGACTCTCAAAACTCTAATGTCTATTGCGTGAGAAATGGTTGCAGATGCAAATTTAACTTGTTCAATTCCAGAAAGTTACATCAACTGCCAAATGGGGGATAAAAACATAACAAGACACTCACAAGAGTATGACCTTCACAGGGGTCACATATGCATACCTTGTAAAACAAAAAAAAACTATGTTCTGAGATTTAGTTGGAACATGCTGTAGTTGGACACAAGAAGTACAAACACACATGATGTGTTGATTGTTGCACTTGAAGAACAGCTAAGCACATACGACACGTTCATTGGTACACATGAAGAATATTAAATCAAACATGACATAAGGAATAGCCAGTCACAGTTTATAAGTTCCTTGGGACAGAAAGAATTAAAATACAGAATACAATGTAACAAAAGGGTATGATGAGATCCAGCAGAGAAACAACAGATACAAACTCTACCTCACAAAGAATATACTCACAGAGAAAAAAACAAATATAGAATATCTCACAAAGAATATACTCACAGAGAAACAAAGATTAAAAATTCTGCCTCACAAAGAATACACTTGCTGAGAAACAAGAAATACAAACTCTATCTCACAAAAAAGATACTGGGAGAGAAACCAAAAAAACAAACACTACCTTACAAAGAAATAATATGCTGTGTATGAATAGGAGCACAACAGCATACTTCTCTCCAATCTGGAGGATTTGTATGGACAGAGAGAAATAGTGACATCCATATATTTGCACAGTGCAGAATCTATGCTGACTTTTTCTCATCATAATAAACCGAGAAACTAAAGAACTAAAGATGATATCCTACATTCTGGATTATCGGGAATAGCAAAGAAGAAGAAAGAATGATCTGATAATGTGTTGTATAACAACCTTGGTATGTTTGATCTGACAATGTGTTGTATAACAACTTTGGTGTTTGATCTGACAACATGCTGTATAGAACCTTGGTGTTTGATCTGACAACATGCTGTATAGAACCTTGGTGTTTGATCTGACAACATGCTGTATAGCAACCTTGGTGTTTGATCTGACAACATGTTGTATAAAAACCATCCTGTCTGTCTATGTTTTATAGTGAACATTAGGAGTGAAGCTGCCTATCTGTAGACTCCTCTATTGCACAAGAAAAATTAAAAGCAGACCGTGTTGCGTTGTGTTATAATGTGCTGGTATGGGAGCCGGTCGTTCAGAAAGCAATGGTAAACTACTGAACATAAAATTTCCCTAGTACATCAACAGCAGCTGAAAAATGCTGGTGTTGACTGCAACATCCCAAGGTGCATACACAAAACAGTGTTCTTGTACTTCCCACCCAGCTTCTTTATTTATATTTACTTATTCTGTGTGTGTTGACTCTGTCCTCTATCTGTTTCTGTATTGTTATACTATTATTACAATCCCGCATGAGCTCATCATTATCCATCAATCATGATCGCGCCATGACCCACCCACACAGTTAGAAACTCACATATTGTGGATACATCCAGTATGAACTCATCCAAGATTTACACTCTGTTTATCATCTAATATTCATAATTTCAATTTCTCCTTCCTCTCTCTACCCTGTTCTGCCCCATCATTTACTACTCTTCTCCTCTTTCTGCTCAGTTTCCTGCCATGTTCACTGGACTACTCACTCTCAAACCACCGTGCATTCTCCTACTGTCTCCTGATTAACCCAATTTCTGTCGGAATTCACTCTCTCACATTTGGATCCTCTGAGTTAAGTACCACATAATTTATTTCATTCTGTGTATGTTTGTTTTGAATGATTATGCCTTAATATGCACGATGTGGTGTTATTTTTATTTTTACTGTGTTGCATTTTCTTATTGTTGCTTACTGATGAAGGCTTTTCGTTGCAATGTTCTCTGTTTTATTTTTGTGTATTTCTGTTTTGTAAAGATCTTCCATGCTTCGTGTTTATAATTGTTTATATTTGTATAGTTTAACTCATTTCATGTATATTTGTTTCGTGTTGTCAAATCCCGCAGCAGTCAAGATCCTTCATTTCTATTTTATGAACATTGTGTTTGATTATAAATTAAAATGTATATTGACGAGAATTGTATGTAAATTCAGCTGTGTATTCACCATCATCATATTATTCAACATTATATTCATAAACGTTTTATTACAGAAACATATGAAAACTTTAATGAAAGTGAATTCTAATGGTATTTCTTGTTAGTAAATTTGTGAATTTAATTTGTTGCTTTTGCCCAGACGAGACCAGATGGCAAGGGAAAACCGGCTGAAAATTAATGATCGCAAAAGCTCAGTGTAAGTTTAACTTATTTTTTGGCATTTAAAATTCTAACATCAATATTGAGCTGTGGAAAAGAATAATGATTGCCTATCCAGCTTGTTGTGGGCGTATCCATGAAGTTGATAGGGTACTGAACTTTAGGGTACTGAACTGATAATATCATTAGCACAATCAGTCAAGGACTGGACCCCTGGGCTCGTGGTCTGCTAAGGTGAGAGAAAGACTGGCCAGATATTCCTCCGTGCATTTAGGCCTACAAAATGTAAAAATGCAGTCTTATCACAGAGTCATAGCACGGAACTGCATAGGGACCAATTGCTTAATGTGGCCTGTAGCAATATATAGCTCTGAAATATTAGTTAGTTGCTTGGTTGGTTGATTGGTTGGCTGGCTGGTTGGTTGGCTGGTTGGTTGGTTGGTTGGTCAGTTGTTTGGTTGGCTGGTTGGTTGGTTGGTTGGTTAGTTGGTTGGTCGGTTGTTTGGCTGGCTGGTTGATTAATTGAAATTAAATGAATGGTTGGTTGGTTGGTTGTTTAGCTGGCTGGTGGATTGGTTGGTTGGTTGTTTGGCTGGCTGGTTGATTGGTTGGTTGGTTGTTTGGCTGGCTGGTTGATTGGTTGGTTGATTGGTTAGCTTGTTGGCTGGCTGGTTAGTTGGTTGGTTGATTGGCTGACTGACTGACTGGCTAGTTGGTTTGTTAGTTATCTAGCTAGCAAGTGTATTGGCTATGTGTTGCTAGACCTATATTTGTATAGACCAATCAGCACTCAGTTGGCTCAGTATCTTGCTGGCCTCCTTTACTTCCCTGAATATACCCTGGTGCTCATGTTGGGCTGGCTTGACCTGTGACCTCAGGTCATGTTGGGCGGGCTTGACCTGTGACCTCAGGTCATGTTGGGCGAGCTTGACCTGTGACCTCAGGTCATGTTGGGCTGACTTGACCTGTGACCTCAGGTCATTTTTTAACTGATCAAGTACCATGGGATGATAAATCGTCTTATTCAAGCTCCCCGTAACTGCCATGGGCTTATAATTTGAACTATACTTAAAATATAAACACACTAGTTTTCCCTTACAACCCCCAATATAATACAACATGTCTGCTACCATATTTACAACTTGTACATCATAACTGTAACACTTCCCTGTTTCCGTCGTCCATTTTGGTTTGGTTGAAACCTACTTTTTGTTTGCCACTGAATCTATTTTGAAAAAAAAAAAAACGACCATCCATCCATCATGTGCCACGCCGGTAAGCGTGGGCGGTCATATTCTGCCATCTCACTCGATCACCAGAGTCGTGGATCAGCTCTGTGTTTCTGTCTCGACCACGCCACGAGGCCAAGCCATCCAGGTATTTGCTTCTAGGTCTTCCTCTTGGTCTGTTCCCTTTGATCTTACCAGTTGTCACCAAGTTCTCCAATTCATTTCTTCTCATAACATGCCCAAAAAATTTTGACTGTCTGCGTCTAATGTCTCTAATCAGTTTACGATCTTTGTTTGTTTCTTGAAGGACCTGTTCATTGGTCTTTCAGGCTGTCCATGGTATTCTTTGCATTTTCCTCAGAAATCACATTTCTACAGCCATCAGATGTTTTTCAGCTTGACTGCTCATTGTCCAAGCTTCACATCCATATAAAAGTACAGGTTCTATGTAGCACCTCAACACTCTTTTTCTCGTTTCAATTGACATCTTTTTATTGGTCAATATGTTTTTCATCTTGCTAAAGGCTATCTTAGACATGGCGATTCTTGTTCTAATCTCTTCAAGGCATCTCCCATCAGATGTTATTACTGTTCCGAGATAATTGTACCTATTCACTTGTTGAAGAATATTCCCATTTACCTGTATATTACATTGTGGTATTTCGTTCTTCCTAGTGATGACCAAAATCTGTATCTTTTTACAATTTAATATTAACCCTCGTCGTTCACTGTGTGTAACTACTGCATCTACTAAATGTTGCAGGTCCTGTTCACTGTCTGCAATCAAGACTGTATCGTCTGCATATCTAATGTTATTGATGCATCGCCCCCCAATGTTGATTCCTTCCATATCTTCAATATTTCCACACAACATGATTTTCTTGGCATTTATAAAGAAGGTAGTTTGCCATTGCTTTCCTTCCTAGCAGTGACCACACTGGTCAGTGACCGTAGCCATTGTCTCCTCAAAAAAGAGATCATCTGCCTACCGTCGTGAAGATGAAGACCATAACCTACAACTATCTGTCGGCTGCTCTCCATCTTCTTCCACCACCTGCACCCATGGCTTCACATAACCCTGATCGGGTGGCTAAACGGGTACTCCACCTTGCCCAAGGGTGTCCCGTAGGCTAGCGGAGGGAAGGAGGCACCTTACTTCTCCTTTGATAGGGGATACCCCTACCCCGCTACCTTCATAGGGATTCGAATATATGGCCACTGTGTCAGCAAGCAAACATGCTGGCTACAGGGCTCCCTTGGCTGCCTGGGTTCAGACTTATTCAAATTAGTCTTACTCAAATAATTGCCAAAAACAGAAACAGTGGGGTGGATGCCATGAATGAACAATTTCAGTACATTTTTGGACTGACTTGCTGATGATGATGATGATGATGATGATGATGATGATGATGATGATGATGATGATGATGATGATGATGATGATGATGATGATGATGATGATGATGGTGATGATAATAAGGGGTTTTTGGAGGCATTTTGTTGCATGTATAAATAATCCATTCAACATGGCAGGCATTAAGACGTCTTATCCACATGATGGCTTAGATGTTTAGAGATCCTGCAGCAAATTAAGTATCACTTAGTCGGCTGTATGTCATTTCGTACAAATGATTGTTGACTGAAGGAGGGGATTTTGCTGTACAAATAACATTTGCATCCTAAACTTAGAATTGATTCATTTATTTCAGTTGGGAAAAGCTTAACAAGCGAGAACAGGAAGTTAAACAACACAGGATGTCACCAGTGCCCCCTTTACTAAGGGGCAGTAACTCTAGTGTCCCATACAACCAGTTGGTAAGAAAGAGCATCTGTTTTGTATTCTGTTCATTCTCAGTCTCAATGCCCACATTCTTGTCTGCTGCCATCTAGATTTCTTTATTCATCACATCTTTTCTCTCCAGATTCAGTCCCTATTCTCGGTCACCTTATTTGCCTTCTGCCTAGAATTACTGTGGAATTTAGCTAATTTTCTATGTGAGTTGAATTGAATTGTTTCAAGAACCAACATCACAGCACTCAGGACATCCCCATAAATGCTCCGTCCTCATCTGCAACAGCCAACGACAGGTCCCAATACTAAAGGTACCAATAGCAGTAGTTTTTTTTTTTTATAAATCAGGTGTGTGATCTAGAGACCATCAATCGTGAAAGAGAGTGGGTTGAGGTTCCAGAAGACATGACGGACTGGCACAATGTAATAATAACACTGGGTCGTGAGTGCAGGGAATGGGCAGCAGGCCTCACAGAGTTTGAAGTGCAACAGCTGATCCAGAGTAACACACATCAAGGCGACATAGTCATCTACACCAATGGATTACTGGTGAGAAACAGACGTAGTGGTTGAGGTTTTATTGCAAAGGCTAATGGACGGGTCTTGATAAAGGAGAGTCTGGCATATGAGACCAAGACCTCCAGCATGAGAATGGAGGTGGAGGCAGTAACAGCGGCATTCTTGGCTGGAGGAGACTACTGCAACACACATTGTATTCATTATGGATTCAAAGTGTATGCTTTGTAAGGTGGAGAAAGGAATGTTTCATGTGGAATGGCTATTGTCGCTTCAGAGGTCACAGATTGTGAGAATTGTGTGGATATTGGGGAATGAACAGGCTGATAGGCTAGCAGGGAATACATCTCTTGGTGGTAGATTGCATATGGACAAGGGGGAGGTTACCGTGCGCTTGTGGGACCAGGTGGAGAAGGTGGAGGAACAGATTGAGAACCCATATATGTGGAAAGAATGAGATTGCGGGTGATCGGCAGAGGTTCTGGAAGAATAAAAAAACTGGGAGGGAAGACCAGGAGAACTTTTAATCAGATAGCGGTGGGAACGATTAGTAGTATAACACTTCGCTAGCTGTTGAACGAGGAGACAGAATACGTATGGGAATGTCCTGAGTGCAGTGATGTCGGTTCTTGATTCAACTCAACTCAACTAGCAGTATGATTATGTGTCCATCTGGCCTTTCCTCAGTTTTGAGTGTCGGCCAGATCCTCTGGTCACTCCCTGCAGCACCATTCTCTCCAAGTCGTGTTGAAGACCTATGTTCCAGTCTTAGATGAAAGAAACTGGGATGGTTAACCCGGTCAACAAATGCCCTCAGAAGTCGGATGTGTTGGCCTAACGGCGCAAGAACGCAGCTTTGCTGTAAACAGACACAACGCAATCACATCCACACAACAACAAAAACTCTGGATGAATGATGAAGAAGAAGAAGAAGATGAAAGAAAGAAAGAAAGAAAATAGAAGAAGAAGAAGAAGAAGAAGAAGAAGAAGAAGAAGAAGAAGAAGAAGAAGAAGAAGGAGGAGGAGGAGAATAAGAGGATGAGGAAGAAGTAGAAGAAGAAGAAGAAAATGAGGAAAAAGAAGCAGCAGCAGCAGCAGCAAGAGAGGACAAGGAAGACGAAGGAAGAGAGTTTGTAACCTTGATCACAGTTGTTTTTAACCATCTCATATGTTTTATCATTTGTCTTAAAATATTATTTGATTTGTTATTTGTCTTAAAACATTATATGATTTTAAATTTTATTTAAGAAAAAGCATCCACGCCAAATATTTACTCATGCATACTTTTTCTAACTCAAGGATGAACGAGCTCCTAAGATTTTAAGGCAAGGATCACACAGTTCAGACCAGGACAGTCTGCGTGCCAGATTGGGTAATTTATGTTTCTACTTGTAAACACATACTTCAGTGTGGTCTGGGTGCACACAAGGGTGCTTACTCTTGCTTGGAATGATTGCAAGCTATTATGTTGACTGCCCATATTTATTAATTTGCTGCATGTATAGTATTGACCTCTCATTTTCTCCCTGTCAGTGCCAGAGATTTTTGGTTCAAGGTGTCTTTAGTTTGTTATGACATTGGCTTGTGTATCAATGTTCATAAACCGCCAATGAAATAAAAAAATAAAGTTTTTGGTGCAATGCTCCAGTAGCCTTTGCCCATTTTCATTCACGCAACTGATGTTGTATTTTCCAAGGTACACTGGCCATGTGGTCCTTGACCACACGAGCATTGAAATCACTGAGCATATAAATGTAGTCAGATTTTGGAACTGCCTTGATCGCAGAGTCTAACTCCTCATTGAACGAATCCTTCATATTATCAGGGGAAGTGAGAGTTGGTGCATATGCAATGATAATGGTGGCAAAACCACAAGAGGTTGCCAAGCGCTGGGATAATAGTCTTTCATTACCTCCTGCTGGAATTTCATTCATTCCCAGTAGCGAATTCTTCACTGCAAAGTCCACACCATGTTGCCTTTTTTCTGCCTGCTCCCTACCCTTCCAAAAAAAGAGGTAATTGTTTTCCTTGAGTGACCCTTCCTCAGCAAGGCGAGTCTCCTGCAAGCCAGAAATATCAATGTTAAGACAAATGAGTTCGGTATCAATCACAGCCGTTTTTCTCACATTGTCAATTCGTCAGGTCAGTGGAAAATCCTGGACACATGTTCCAGGTTGCAAGCCGTAGCTTGAGGTGTCTATTTTTCTTTTTAGTAATACCTGGTGCATTAGTTTTACAGCTTGCGATTCAGATTTTCTCCTAGCTCCAAGTATCCATTTAAGCAGGCAGGCTGTGGCGGATCAGCACCCAATTGGCTGATCAGTGACACCTGTAGGTGTCTCCCATCATCAGAGGCAACCCGTGGCGCCCCATGTCTACGTTAATTGACAAGGACTTATTACCCATAAATGCTACCTCCCATTTGATTCCGAAATCATTTAAGACTAGGGATGGAATTATACCTCTCCATAGCACAAAGGTCTCCAGATCTTTTTCCCTATACAGTGAAAATATTTTCAGGAATGTAGAAAATATAAATGGAATCAGCATTGGAGCACGTAACATCAATAACATTAGATATGCAGATGATACAGTATTGATTGCAGACAATGAGCAGGATCTGCAACAATTAGTAGATGCGGTTGTTGTACACAGTGAGCAGCTGGAGTTAGAATTAAATTGTAAAAAGACATAGGTTATGGTAGTCACTAGGAAGAACGAAATACCACAGTGTAATATACAAGTAAATGGAACTATTCTTCAACTAGTGAATCAGTACAATTATCTCGGAACAGTCATAACATCTGATGGGAGATGCCTTGAAGAGATTAGAACAAGAATTGCCATGGTGAAAGTAGCCTTTAGCAAGATGAAAAACATTCTGACCAATAAAAATATGTCAATTGAAACGAGAAAAAGAGTGTTGAGGGGATACATAGAGCCTGTTCTTTTGTATGGATGCGAAACTTGGACAATGAGCAGTCAAGCTGAAACACATCTGATGGCAGCAGAAATGTGGTTTCTGAGGAAAATGCAAAGAATACCATGGACAGACAGAAAAACCAATGACCAAGTACTACAGGAGACAAATGACAATCGTAAATTGATTAGAGAAATTAGACATAGGCAGTCAAAATTCTTTGGACATGTTATGAGAAGAAATGAATTGGAGAACTTAGTGACAACTGGCAAGATCGAAGGGAACAGACCAAGAGGAAGATGAGAGGAATGGACCTGGATGGCTTGGCCATCCAGCATGGACGAGACAGGAACACTGAGCTGATCCATGACTCTGGTGATCGAGTGAAATGGCAAGTCATGACCGCCCATGCTTTCTGGCACGGCACATGATTGATTGATAGATAGCATAAAGCCTGGGCTAAAATATAGATACCATGTGTTGCCCATGCAGCATGATCCCTCTCTCTGCCTGCTAGTTCACCAATACATCTGGAACAAGACAAGCTGCAGAAGCTGCCAGATCAGCAAAGCAATGCTCTAGCTGCCCGCCTGTCAGAGCTTCGATCCTAGACCAGCGGCCAACTAAGGCTTAGGGTCTGGTCTGCCCTGCCATGACATTTTGTCTTTAGGTTGTATTTCCTCACACCAGGCTTGGACCCTCCCAATTGCGCTCTTCTGCCCGAAGCCGTTGGCACTATGTGGGGTGTCAGGTTTGGTAAATGCTAACATCCGGCGCTAACAGACCTGACATTTTAGAACATTATTTGGGACGCAGAGGTGTTTCTAAGGCACCAGGGCTGGGTTCTATACTGGCCAAGACCTATTGACGCCTCCTCGCCGAGCGTCCTGGGCAACAGGTCCCTTTGGGGTCCTGGCTAAAGTAGTAGGATCGTTGATTCCTCCGAAGTTGGAGAGTATCTGCCTGCACGGCGAGGAACCACCAGTCGCACACCAATAAGCCAGACATGGGACAACGGATACTCACTGCAAACCTCAGGTCCTGTATGACATCACACTGATCATGGACAACAGGATGTTTTCATCCTACATACAGGACTTCGCGCTGGAGTTCACAGCCAGTGAACACAAGCAAGCAAGCAGAACATTATATACAACAATAAGAAAGAGACAAATAGCTTTCTTTAGTCATGTGATGAGAAGAGAAACATTGGAGAACATTGTGACAACTGGAAAGATCAAGTGGAAGAGAGGCAGAGGCAGACCAAGAGAAATTATGCTGGATGAATTGAGACGGTGGCATGAAGGAATATCATCAGCAGAGTTGATCCAGAACACCAGCGACCGAGACCTGTGGAGAGCCATGAATGCCTACACCAGCTGGCAGGACACTTGATGATGATGACCTATTTTAGCCTTGTTTTACTTGGGAGCCCATGTTAATTGTTTCGAAATCCCCGCCTCCATGAGGATTCAAACACAATACCTCCGGGACGGGTGGCAATCTTGATGACATAGTGTCTGTAGAGGGATTGATTGCTGAACATCAAGATACCAGCAACATTAGTGCAGATAGAAAGTTGAGGTTTCTGGTCTCTGAAAGTCAAATGTGGAGCCAGATGGGTCAGGTCATGTGATATGATACAGATATGAAACTGGGTAGGTCAGGTAATGAGATGGTGGAACAGATGTGGAGCTAGGTGGACCAGGTAATGAAGGTGTGACACAGATGTAGAACTAAGTGGACCAGGTAATGAAGGTGTGACACAGATATGGATGCAGAAAGATGTTCTTCATGGACAACTGAAATACACTTTTATTGATGTCTGCTACCAGAAACTGTCCACCTGCAGGTTAGCCTCTAGATGTATCATTTTAGTTGGTCCTGTTAGCAAAAAATTCAATATCTTCAGTATATTTGACTCGTCATCATAAACCCTATTTTCCCTTGGCCTGCATTATCTGCAATCTACCCCAGATGGCTCCAGCAGCAGATCAAGCCTGACCTCCATCTTGCCAGACCGCATGGATAGGCTGCCGTCGAGAAGTAACAGCCTTACCGATCAGCTACAGTCTCACAGCAGTCCTGACAGGCCTTCATCACGTGCCAGCAACAGAGGATATAGTTCTGCCGATCCTGATAGGCACTTGTCAAGGTCAGGGACACCAGGGGGAGATCATTCTTTTTCAGACAGGTTGGTGACCAGTTATTTCTGCAAATTTTGCCTCTCATCTAAGCAATTTTCAACATATCAGGTGCCGTCACTGCAATGGATCTCCAACACCGTGTGTCTCTCACCTTGATTGTACATTCTGTCAGATTGCTGTTCATCCATCTCTTGTTATCTTCCCACTTGTATCGTCTACCATTGCTTGCTTGCCTTCAGCCTTACCCTCCAGTATGGTTTTTATGTGAGTTATTATCCGCTTCCTAACTGGCTGAGTTGATGTACTGTAACTTATTGTACTGTAACTTGGTGTACTGTGACTTGATGTACTATAACTTGATGTACTGTGGCTTGATGTACTGTACCTTAATGTACTGTAACTTGATGTGCTGTGACTTAATGTACTGTAACTTAATGTACTGTAACTTGATGTGCTGTGACTTAATGTACTGTAACTTAATGTACTGTAACTTCATGAGCTGTAACTTGATGTACTGTAATTTGATGTATTATAACTTGATGTGCTATGACTTGATGTACTGTAAATTGATGTTCTGTAACTTGATGGGCTATAATGTGATGTAGTGTAACTTGATGAGCTGTAAGTTGATGAGCTGTAACTTGATGTACAGTAACTTGATGTACTGTAACTTGATGTACTGTAACTAGATGGGTTGTAACTTGATGTACTGGGACTTGATATGTTGTGACTTGATGTGTTGTAACTTGATGTACTTTAATTTGAATCACTGTAACTTGATGTTCTGTATCAATAACTGAGAACGGTATTAAATTCTGTATCTGACCATTCTGGGCCCATGTCTATTGCAGCATCTCTAGAGATGCTGACTCCTCCAATCCCAGTTTCAGGCGACCAAGACGACATAAGCATGGCATGAAGGATCCCATATTATCACAGGTATCTATATTTTCTTTTGTTTTTCTACCTATTATCACTCATTTTCACTAATTTGTTTGAGAGAGAGAGAGAGAGAGAGAGAGAGAGAGAGAGAGAGAGAGAGAAAGAGAGAGAGAGGGAAAGATATATATATATATACTGGAGCACATTAGAAACACACCACTCTTATATATACTGATGCCAAGAAGCTGGAGAAAAAAGATGGGAATGGATTTTCTCTGTGTTTATCATGAGGTAGAGAGCGAATGGCTGCTGGAATGGAACGTGCATGACACATTCAGCAAGTGGCTAGCCATTCTGTGGAGAGAGACCAAGCCATTTGGATAAAACCCGGTGCAACAAATTTAATCCGCTTGTCTTTAACCCTCCCCCCCCCCCCCCCCCCCCCCCCCCAACTTAAAATCTGAAATGATATTTAATGTTCCCAGATGCCAGATGTTGGCAGTGTGCGTAATCTAGCTCACCGTGCCCCGTCTGAGGAAGCCAATCGTGGCAGAGACATCACATCTAGTGGCCATGTCCAGAGTCCTCGGACTACCAGTGCTGAAGGTGCTTCAGCCTTTCCTGAAGGCTACAGCAACCTAGAGGGTGCCCTGGCTGCCTTGCCTGGGCCTGGGAAGTTGAAGCAGCTGACCAAGCAGAGGGCGGCTGAAGATGCTGACAGTGGCTTTATTGGGTCAATGGTTGGGTCTGGAGTTGGACTGGATCCTGCACAGCTGCAGCAGCAAATACAACAACAGCAGCAACAGCCGCATCAGCAGTCAGTGAGACTGAGGCTGTCACAAGCTGTTGATGAAAGGTAATTAAAAGCTTTGTCAGTCTGTGTTTGTGTTGTTGTTGTTGTTGTTGTTGTTGTTGTTGTTGTTGTTGTTGTTGTTGTTGTTGTTGTTTTTGCTGTTGTTTAAACATTTTCTTTGGGAGATTGAAAAATGCCGCTGAATGTATAACAGTCATTTTTATTATGTAAATATTAAATTTCCTAGGATTTTAAAACATTTTCTTTTATTGAGAGAAGATGAAACAACACTAAGTATTTATCAGTGATTGCTCATTACACAATCGCCAAACTGAACAGATATTCACACATTTTGTGTTTGAGAATGAAAAACAAGACTTGTTGTTATCTTTGCTTCAGTTCTACTTTAACTGACCAGTCAATGGATGCCTCAACACATCAAGACGACAGACCACAGAAGAGGACTGAAAGTGAAAGGACAAAAGGGCAGACGCAATTAAGAAACGAGCAAGGTCAGTAACTGCGGGGGCTGATGTCTCAATGCAGATGTTTGTGGTATTGAGAGTTTGAACATGTCTCACTGTAAGATTGTAGTATTGAGAGTTTGAACATATATCTCACTGTAAGATTGTGGTATTGAGAGTTTGAGCAGGTGAGTCAATGTAAGATTGTGGGATTGAAAATTTCAGCAAGTGAGTCATGTAAAATTATGGGATTGAGAGTTTGAGCAAGTGAGTCAATGTAAGATTGTAAGACTGAGAGTTTGAGCAGGTGAGTCAATGTAAGGTTTGTGGGATTTAGAGTTTTTAGCAGGTGAGTCATATAAGATTGTGGGACTGAGAGATTGAGCAAGTGAGTCAATGTAAGATTGTGGGATTGAGAGTTTAACAGGTAGTCAATGTAAGATTGTGGGATTGATAGTTTGAGTAGATGTTTCATTTTTAAGATTGTGGGATTGAGAGTTTGAGCATGTCTGAATGTAAGATTGTGGTAGTGAGAGTTTGAGTAGATTGTAGACTCAGTGTAATATTGTAGAACTGAGAGTTTGGGTGGATTGTAGTCTTAGTGTAATGTAAAACTGAGAGTTTGAGTTGATTGTAGTCTCAGCGTAATATTGTAGAACTGAAAGTTTGAGGACCTCAATTGCTATGTCCCATATCTCACATCAGAACACAGGGCACAGATCGAGAAAGGGGACAGTTACGATGTAGAGGACAGTTCGACAGAAAATGTTAGTTTTACGAAGCAAATAGCTGTTCAAAGTGACAGTCAAACTGGAATAAGAGGGAAAGAAGAGAACAGCAAAGAATTCTATAATGCCAGTTTGGAAGACAGCTATAGTGCAGGTATGTATTTGTAAATCTGGATCACAAGAGATTTTTGGCAGTTTTAACACTCAAAGAACATAGTCTGCTCTAATATTAATATGCCAGATTAATCTAACCCTTGGCTCTCATATTTATATGCTGGATTGGTCTTTCCCTTGGGTTTTCATTTACTGTTCAAATTTACAGATTATTTGTTGGAAAACTATATAAATGTTGTACAAACTTAGAAAGGGAATACTTAACAATTATAGCGCTGATTGTTGGGTGGCACTCACCAAACCCGTACCTCACATTGTGCCCATGGCTTTGAGTGGAGGAGCACAATTGGGAGGGTACAAGCCTTACCCTAGTGCGAGGAAATGCTAGCTTAAGACAAAATGTGCAGGGCAAACCAGATCCTACATCTTGGTCAGCAACTGGTCTAGAATCAAAGCTGCGACAGGCGGACAGTTAGAGCATTAGAGCATTGCTTTGCTCATCCGGCAGCTTCTGCAACTTGTCTCTGGAGTGAGCTAGGCAGGCCAAGAGAGGGATCTTGCTGTACTGGCAACACATGGTCTCTACAATTCAGCACAGGCCTTGTGCTATAGAGAGGTATAACTTACTCCCAGGTCCCAGCCATGGGTTGTAGTTATTACGCCATTGTGGGTGACAATGTATCAAATTGTCGTCTGTCAAGATGGCCAGGTACTAGTAGCAATAATTAACAATTACAACGAAAACAAAATTAAACCAAACATTGATAAAAGATATTGCCACATATATTGGTATCCCTATATGGACATTTGGAAATATTGGCCCTGTATAGTGGTCTCTTGACCTTTAAGAGTTAAAGAATGTGAGAAATTCTCTATTTTTCAAGCAGAAGATCTCCTCATGACCATTTACGTGGCAAGGTGGGTTAATTCTAATTTTGGTCAGATATGCCTCCATGGTAACAGACACTATCATCATCATCATGTGCCCTGCCCAATTGGGCATGACCTTCTACAGATCTCAGATCTTATGCTCTGGACTGTTGTTGATATTCCTCAATGCCACTGTTGCAATCCATGCAACAGCATGCCTCTGTCTGCCTCTGCCTCATCTCCCACTGATCTTTCCAGTTGTCACCACATTCTCCAATGCCTCTCTTCTCATTGTGTGACCGAAGAATACTGTTTGTTGCTTTCTTATAGCTGTGTATCATGTGCTTCTTTCGTTAGCCTCTTCCAAAATATTGGCATCAAGTACTATGGCTTTGCATTCTTTAAGGGTTAAACTTTTACAACTTTAGATAAATAAATGTTACACATAAATGTTTGTTTCCACACGCTTTGAACTGAAGTGTTATCTATGCTGGACATATTTTTGTGTGTGGACTAGCTTTTCCTATTACTAGTGTCTCTTGCCATAAGCGAACCCACTCTGATTGATTGATTGATTGATTTAGGAACCGACATCACAGCATTCGGGGCATTCCCATAAGCGCTCTGTCCCCATCCTCAGCAGCCAGCGAAGAGTTCCAACACCAATAGTTCCAGTAGCAATCTGATTATATGTCCGTCTCGCCTTTCCTCTGAGCATCGAGCGTCGGCCAGATCCCCTCGTCACACCTCGCTGCCTCATTCTTGCCAGACCATGGTGATCCATTTGCTCCTCCAAGGTGTACACGTCCTCCCACAAGGCCGCAACCACGTCTGCCTTATCATGCATCACTACTCCACCAAGTTTTGCTGAGCCAGCCAATCTGTCCGCCTGTTCATTCCCCAGCACACCGGCATGCCCAGGAGAAAAGATCCAGGTGATGCTTGCCACCCGTGACCTCCGAATCGAAGCAAGCCACTTTGCATGAAGCCTGCCTGTCCTCACCCACCTCAGCATGCTTTCTGAGTCAGTTACAATCACAATGTGTGTATGTATCGTGTTCTCCATCCAGCGGAAAGCTGCACTAACCGCCACTGACCGATCTGTGTCTGCAGCTACTCTGAGGTATACCTTCGCCAGCATCACCTTGTGCCTACCAGTAACAGTCGGCAGACCAAGGATGTAATGCATACACACTACTGGGGTGTCCGCATAGCTTCATTCTGTATGCGCTCTAATTTCACCAGCTGACTCTTTGAGACAGTAAGCAGTACTAGTCCATAATCAATCACTGAGAGGATCAAGTGCTGGTAGTGTGAAGAGCATTCTTTACTCTGTGTCCATTGCAGCCATAGTTTTAAGTGCATTGAGTCCCTTTTGAGATCTTGCCACAGCCCACTCTGACTTCTGATGTACTTGTAATTTACGTCCCCAAGTCTCAAAGACAAGAAGTCAACACTTTAGTCTTACTAACCGGTATAGAGGTTGAACCTGCCATCTGCACACAGGAAGTTTAAGGGCAGGCACTCTTATCCATTCTGCCATGGTAACCTCCTTACACATAAATAATACATCTTGTTTGATAACTTGATTCAGGCCTACACAATATACAGTCCCAAGAGTTTACAGACACTTAGCAAGTTCCTGTTTCATGACTGGTTGATGATTGTTGTCCCGTATTTAATTATCCATCTAAGTTTATAAAGGCTCAGCGTGGAACAAACCGTCACACAACCTGATCTTTCCAATACTTCAGTATTTGTGATTTTATCTGTCTACTTAATACAAAGTATTCTTCACAGACAACACATATGAAAGCTGTTTAAAATGTAATACTAATATTACATGAAAACTTCATTGATATTTAATGTTGTATAAAATGTAATGATTTCGCTTACTTTTGTTTATTAGAATTAACACATGGTTTTTACTTCTTTAGCTTCTGATATCTCCACTCCGAGAGCATTTAACCAATCACATTCTGAGACAGTTGTCAAAGAGCCAGTAGGGACCAATCAGCCACCTGTGGGTCGGAAAACACCTAGAAAGTCCCAGAATGTGTCTGCTGATAGTCATACTCTCAGTGAGACAGACAGTGTTCTTGACAGCACAGACAGAACCAGGTCAGTTGAGAGCTTAGTATTATTGTATGTGCCACTGACCTTGATGTTTTTATATGAGTTGTCTACTCTTGACAGTCTAGGCGGCTGAGATTTTGTGGCCTACAGATTTTGAGTTATTTCTGGAGGGTTCAAATATCTCAGCTACATTACTTTTTTGTATTTATAAAATGTAGCAGTATCAGAGTCTTTTTATTTGTTGTGTGCTGATGAAGACCTTCTAGCTGTAGCATCCAGTCTGTCACTTGTGATTGTGTGCCACTTGTGATTGTGTGTCACTTGTGATTGTGTGTCATTTGTGATTGTGTGCCACTTGTGATTGTGTGCCACTTGTGATTGTGTGCCACTTGTGATTGTGCCACTTGTGACTGTGTGTCACTTGTGTAAGAGAGTGATCAAGGAGAGATTGAGAGACTGAGGAGAGAGAGAGAGATCAAATAGAGATTGTGAGACTGAGGAGAGAGAGAGAGAGATCAAATAGAGATTGAGAGACTGAGGAGAGAGAGATCAAATAGAGATTGTGAGACTGCGGTGAGAAGGAGATCAAGGAGAGAGTGAGAAACTGAAGAGAGACAGATCAAAAGATACAGATAAAGAGAGAGAGAGTCAACTAATAATGTGACAGAAAAGTTAGGATGTAGCATTGCCAAACTTTCAGGGACTACCACTGATAGGGTGCAGTGAAAGAACTTGATAATTCATCAACAACATTGATTGAGGCATCCCAGTGATCCACACATGGGCTAATCATATAATTCATCAACAACATTGATTGAGGCATCCCAGTCATCCACACATGAGCTAATCATATAATTCATCAACAACATTGATTGAGGCATCCCAGTCATCCACACATGAGCTAATCATATGAAACAGGATAAACCCAACAATCTTTAGTTATCTGTAGTCTGAACTTTTCATCTTCCAGAGCTGGTCCTGTGAAGAATTGTATCCCCACAACAGTTTCTATGGCGAAGGTAGCCTTTTGCAAGATGGAAAACATACTGACCAATAAAAAGATGTCAATTGAAACGAGAACAAGAGTGTTGAAGTGCTACATAGAGCCTGTACTTTTGTATGGATGTGAAGTGTGGACAATGAGCAGACAAGCTGAAAAACATCTAATGGCTGTGGAAATGTAGTTTCTGAGGGAAATGCAAAAAATACAATGGACAGACAGAAAAACTAATGAGCCAGTCCTACAAGAGGCAACTGAAAATCTCAAACTGATTAGAGAAATTAGACGTAGACAGTCATAGTATTTTTGAGCATTTTATGAGAAGAAATAAACTAGAGAGGGGATAGCACAGAAGTAACTATCTGGATAGCTTAATCACATGACATGATCAGGACAAAAAACACAGTGCTGAACGACGACTATGGTGATCGTGTAAGCATGACCGCCCACGCTTGCCCGCATGACACATGATGATGATGACCAGGTTTTGACCATAAAATCTTTAACTGCTATAGTTTTCTATGGTCATGTGTTTGAATTGCTTGTGTTGAGACGCCGAACTGGAGATATTTGACCATTTCACTTATCTAGGATCAGAGGTAAATAGCAAATTAGCCTAGATCAGGAAATCAACATCCGGATTGGTAAGGCAGCAACAACAATGAGCAGGTTAACACAAAGAGTCTGGGAGAACAGGAAGCTTACTGCCAAAACAAAAGTCCTTGCCTATCAAGCCTGTGTCCTTAGTACACTTCTTTATGGCACTGAAGCCTGGTCAACTTACTCACACTAAGAGAAACGTTTAAACAGCTTTCATATGCGGTGTATGCGAAGAATACTTGGTATTAAGTGGCAAGACAAAATCACAAATACTGAAGTATTGGAAAGATCAGGTTGTGTGACGGTTTATTTCATGCTCAGTCTTCGTAGGACATGTTAGGAGGATGGATGATGGTAGAATACCAAAGGACAACTTTTCTAGTGAATTACAGATGGGTAAGAGATCTCAGGGTCGGCCTCTACTACGATACAAAGATGTGTGTAAGCGGGACATGATTGATACAAGCATTGATAATGCACATTTGGAGCAAGTTGCCGCTGAATGTGTTGCATGGAGGGCAAACATCAGGAATGGAGTAAAGACAAAGGAGAAAATGATTGCAGATAAATCAATCATACACTGAGCGTGTGAGATGTCAGTTGGTGTGTGATGGTGGAAGTTTCCATGTGTTCACATTAATAAATTGTGGATGAACATTTACTGCGTGAAGTGCTCTGTTCAGCCACATTCGTTACCTCCATGGGTTGTAGTTATGCTGTTTTGAAGCACAAAGTAACAAACTATCGTCTGTAATGATGGCAAGATACTATTAAACAGTATTCTAGGCATCTGTAAATAAGATACTCTGCCATTGCTTTCCTTCTTGGCAGTGACTGTACTGGACGATGACCATAGCCATTGTTGAAAGAGGAATGATGAAGAAGAAGTCGATGTTTTGATGATGTTAATTTGTATATCTACATCACTGGTAGCTGTTTATAATTCTACATCACTCTTAACTATTACAATCTGTTAATTTTAGAGCAAGAAGGAGTGTTTCAGAGGCCTCACAGGCTTCTAACAGAGAAGAGGAAGCCTCCCAGGTAAGGCTGAGGTCACTCCCATCTCCTGGCCGACCGCCAAGTCGGGGCTCACCCACAACTGACCTGCACCACACCAGGCAGAGAGCTGTCAGCGCTGGTGATAGACGCAAGGGTCAGCGCCTGGTAGAACCTGCGGGAAAGAGAGAGCAGGATCAGAGACAGAAAAGAGGCTATGTAAGGTTAGTTACCAACATGGCACAAAATGATGATGATGTTCATGTGTTAGAGAAACCATAGCACAGGTACTGATGTGCGCTTATACAAGGGAACAATCTCACTAGAGATAAGATGGTCAGAAATGATGTATTGAGTTTGAGAATAGCTCACAGATAGTTGTTGGATTTGGTCCAAGTTTATGAAATATAAATATATCATCATGATCATCACCTGTCGTGCCAATTAGTGTGCCATCTCACACAATCACCAGGGTCATGGATCAGCTCTGTGTTTTTGTCTCAATTATGCCATGTGCTCTGTGTTTTTTGTCTCAACATGCCATGTGGCCATACCATCTCTCTATCTCTCTCTCTCTATCTCTCTCTCTCTCTCTCTCTCTCTCTCTCTCTCTCTCTCTCTCTCTCTCTCTCTCTCTCTCTCTCTCTCTCTCTCTCTCTCTCTCTGTGTGCGTGCGTGTGTGTGTGTGTGTGGTTTTTTTTTTTTTTAACCTTTTCGCTTTCCATCATTCCATATTTTCTTTTCCCAGACTCAGTTCTTTGTTTTTGTATCAACTGAATGACTTTTCTGAGATTGTGACAGTATTTCAGTATTCCAGCAAAGAATCCTTTTTTTTTAAATTCTTTGTTTGCTCATAAAGACTTATGTCGACATTTTTGCTCTTTTCTGTGTGTTTTCTCTTTCATCAAACTTCCTATTTATCTGGTTTGTTCATTCTGACTCTAGCAGTTGTGGTAGTCTGGTTGTGCTGTAGAAGCGAAGTAGCTAATGCACTGACTCGCTGACACAGTTATGTAACTGAGTCACCAGTGATGCCAGGATTTTATTCTGGTCAGTTTGGCTTTGATGTCAACTCAGTCTCATAAAATGGCTGCTGAAGAATTTTCTTGGGAGCTAAATACAGCCAGAGTTGTTGGGTTTTTTTTCCTTCTTTTTTTCCCGCTCATTTGAACTCAAGCATAGTCCATACATGTGCTAGTACTTCTAGTGCATTGGACTGATTTGTGCGTGTGGATTAGCTTTCCATGTTACCAGTGTCCCTGGCCATCAGGGGAACCCACTCTGACTTCAGAGGTAGCCAGAATATTAATGAACTTATTACTCATTATGGGTCTGTGGCGAAGGCGGGCGGATCTGACTCGTGGTCTTACATTTGGAATCTGCTGCAGGTCATTGGGAAACTGACC
Organism: Cepaea nemoralis; assembly: GCA_014155875.1. Taxonomy (NCBI): domain Eukaryota; kingdom Metazoa; phylum Mollusca; class Gastropoda; order Stylommatophora; family Helicidae; genus Cepaea; species Cepaea nemoralis. The sequence goes on from JACEFZ010015871.1 coordinate 85,317, forward strand.
GCCTTGTGTTAATTTAAACAGTGGTATGAGCATTGGTCATCCAGAAATCAATGGCAAACTACTGAATACAGACTTGCCTTGTAAATCATAAACAGGCAAAGAAATGCTGGGGTTGATTTGGACATCCTGTAAAGAGATGCAACTAAATTTTAACTCTTCATAGGATATAATTATTATTATTTGGTTATCTGATAATTGATTTGTGTATGTCCTCCATGTCTGTATACATTGCTTATATCATTGTGATTATTGTTCACCACTAACTTCCCTAGTGAAGAGGTTATGGGCACAGTTCGTAATCCTGCGTACCCGCATTCGAAACACAGCTGTGGGCGATTTGGCAGCACACCGCCTTACGTTGGTTTTTTTTTATAAAGTGGTATGGGTGCCTGTCATTCAGAAAGCAAAGGCAAATTACTGAATGTAAACTTGCCCAAAAATCACGAACAGCCAAAAATGCTGGGGTTGACTGCTATGTCTTGTAAAGGATATGCAACTAACATTTTTTTAACTTCAAGTAAGACGTGAACATGAAAGGTTAGAGTTAAGAAAGACAGAATGTTAGATGGGCCTGTGTAATCTATGTTTCTTCAAGGTTAGAGTTAAGAAAGACAGAATGTTAGATGGGCCTGTGTAATCTATGTTTCTTCTGTCATGTGCCATTCGGTTTTTTATTCTGTGAACCTAAATTAAGAATTTCATTTGAAGCCCCATCCAACAATACCAACCTCCAAGGGGGCCAAAGCAATATAGAGGTAGGGTAGCCGCCTGTAGGGAGGGGGGGAGGAGGGGTGCAGAGTAGTTTAGAGGTATGGTGCCCACCTCTAGGACATATTGTGGCTTACAGGTACTACGCCCACTTCTAGGGAAGGGCGTGGTTTGCATATATCGCCTGCCTTAAACTCTTAAGTGTCATTGTCAAATCTAACTTAGGACAGAATTTTCATATGAACCGTATGATGTTGTACTCTCTCATGATGTCGTGCTCTCCCATGATGTCTGAGAAGTGGACCCCATGATGCAAGCAGACTCTACCATTGCACATCAAGGTAGAATAAGAAAGACTAAAGAAGACATTTAAGTGTCTCTGCCCTAGAACAGAAGAGGAACAATAATGAATGAATGATAATCATGATAGTAATTAGTTTTGTGCCGGCTTCGTGGCTTAGAGGTTATGACTTTTCTCCGTAATCTCGTATACTCTCGTCGGTAACGTGATGATGGTGAGAATCAGCAGTGGTTCGAATCGCATCGGTAACTTACGGGGTATGTGAGCCGGCCGCTCAGAAAGCAATGGCAAACTACTGAGCGTAATCTTGCCAAGAAATCAACATACAGCTGAAAGATGCTGGTGTTGACAGCGATGTCCTGTAAAGGATATGCACACACAAAAAAAAAATTAGTTTTGTAAAGTGAAGCAAGATAGGAGAAAATGTATTCATTTATTTGTTTCAATACAGCCAGGAGAACCTGTACCAGATGCACACACAGCACACCTCACAGCCAATCAGCAATCACACTTGACAGCCAATCAACCACAAGCTGCAGCAGGCCCAGCCAATGAACAAAGAGCTGCTTTGTATGAATATTACCTCCCCTCACGGTTTAATGCATCAGGAATGAGACAGCAGACAGGACCACAAGGACGTCTAAGAAACCCTGGGATGGCAAAGATGTATAGTAGCACAGGAGAAGACGGAGACAATGAAGAGGAGCATGATATTATTGATAATTCTGGTATGTACTTATTTAATTATTATCTGTTACTTCCCTTAGTTGAATTCTTACCCATTATCTGTTACACACCTTTACTTGTGTTTTGCCTTCCTTCACAAATGTGTCACCCTCCTAGGATGACAATCGACTTCAAATTAATATCCTGTGAGGGTAAAACCATGGTCAGCCGCTATTTGTGGCTGACTCAGTCATAGGATCATTAACCTGAACCAGGGATGGTCCTAATATAACTTTTCTTTGAGGTTGAACGGAGTAGGGATAATGGTATATTCAAATACGTCATACACCATCATTAATTTGTTGCCTCCCTTAGTTGATGTACTATATGCCATTATTGTTTTGTTTTTGTGTCATAAGGGCTCGCAGGTCCCCATGCCCCTGTGTGTCATTCGGATGACCGTGTCTGCTGGTGGCCCTGGCACGGTCAAGTGCAGAAACTACACTTTGATCTTAGCCAAAAGGCCGAGAAGAGAAACAAATATACCATTATTGTTTTGGGATTGCTTCTCAGCCTTTTGGCTAAGATCGTGGTGCAGATTTATCTGTACTTTAATCTGGTCGGGGCCACCAGCAGAGACCATCATCACACAGGAATGTGGAACCTCTTGCTTATGGGGAACTGTGAGCACTTTAAATAAAATGATTATTTTTGTACTTTCCTTAACAAATATGTTACATATTATCATTGATTTGTTCTTTTATTACAAGAAAATTGTATTTGATGTTAAAAAAGTGACAATAACAATAAAATAACCACAGGAGTATTACTTTCACAGAGGCCAAGAATATACACATTGTGTGAAATAAATATGTGGTCAGATTTCATTACTCTACTTTCACTAAACCAAAGAGAAGATGGGTGCAGGAAGTAATGGATGATCTCTAGATAGGTGTAACAGACACAGGACATCTTGCTTGTGATCGAGAAGTTTTCCGGAAGGTTGTTATGAGAGCATGGGACATGCTACTGAACGAATGAACTCTCATCATCATCATCATCACCATGAAATCATCATCACCATCATCATCACCATCATCATCATATCATCACATCACCTTCATCATCATCATCATCATCATCATCATCATCATCATCATCATCATCATCAAATCACCATCACATCATCATCATAACACCACCATCATCATCACCGTCATGATCATCATCATCATCATCATCATCATCACCATCATCACATCTCCATCATTACCATCATCACCATCATCATCACATCACCATCATCACCACCACCATAATCATCATCATCACCACATCACCATCATCATAACCATCATCACATCTCCATCATCATCACCATCATAACCACCATCATCATCATATCATCATCATCAGCAGCAACATCATCATCATTATCATCACCTTCATCATCATATCATCACATCAACATCATCACCATCATATCATCACATCACCATCATCATATCATCACATCACCATTATCACATCACCATCATCAACATCACCATCATCACCATCATCACATCCCCATCATCATTACCATCATCATCACCATCATCACATCACTATCATCATCATCACCACCATCATCCTCATCATCACCATCACCATTGTCACTGACATAAGCCTGGGTCATTGACATTGAGGTGAGTGACCGGGCATGAGGAAGAATGGAGATGAGAGTGGGAGACAGTAAAGTGACTGACCTGGCTATGAGAAAACAGCCAGTCCTGAGAAATAAAATAATGGGAAGGGTGAGCGTGGACCCCAGGGGATGGGGGAAGGACAGGTTAGCTTTGTGTGAAGTCAAGGGACTTCAGAGAGTTGATGTGTAGATGCCGAACTGATCGGTAGTCTAAGGAGAAGCGGAGTTAGAGATCTCCGTGTTGTGTTGTTCTCCGAGTTATGAAGACAGGCCTGAACCAGAGTGGGTTCTATAGGGAGTGAGGGCCTAAAACCCAGAGTGGGTTGCATAGTTGAGCAGTGGCTCCGACCCAATGTGTGGGTTGTATTGTAGGATTTCCAGCCGTGGATAGTAGCTGGATTACCTGTCTTGTGGATGTGATAAGAAGCAGGCCGTGAGAAGGCATTGATGTGTGCTGGTTAAATTGTGAGGAGGATATTTATATTCTATGGATTACATTGTTTCTGGATATATATATATGTTCCGTCTGTTCGTCTTATTTCTGGAATAAATGATTATGTGCGCCAACTCAATCTTGTTTCATGACTGGTGAAGGTGCACTTCTGGGGTGAGTTGGATTAAGAGACAGTTAGATATCTCAATTGACACACCATGAACATCGTTACCTAGACAACGACCATCACACGACAATATCAAGCAAAGATCATCAAGAACATTGATATTATCATCAAGAACGACGTGTGACAATCTGAGGGCTACGTCCGATCAAGAACATCTGGGCGCTCGTCGCTTAGTAAGGAGTATCTGGAAGGCTACGTACGGTCAAGAGCATTATAGACATTGTGTCATTCTAAGATATCTGTGGGCTCTTCGCTGAGAGAGGAGTTATTATCTGTGGCTTCGTTCCATCAATTTAGACAGTACTGCGTCAAGTGATTAACAGCAACTCTTTTGTGTGTGTAAGACGCCACATCGAAAAAAAAACTGTCAGCGCGCGGGGAAAATGGGCGGAGGTCACAGGCGAGCAGTCAGTTCACGTCAGGTTTACTACAGGTAAATTAACGACGGTCAGTACACGTAAACAGACGAGACAGGGCGCCAGGAGAATTAACGCAGTACAAATCGACCGGGAGAGTCCATTACGGTGACAGGTAAATTTGATACCAGGCAGGAGTGCTGAAACTAGCAGACGCGGCGATGAAAGACCAGTGTTGAATCCAGAGTGGCGAGGGCAGCGTGTGTGTGTGTAGGACATTACCGCTGTCGGTGATAAAGACACGCCATACAGACTAACCGGGAGAGTCGATTGCAGTAGCAGGGGTGTTTGGTCACGGACAGCACAGAGGAAATGTCGCGTGGACAGTGAGGGGTTTGCAACAAGTGAGGTCAGCCCTAGTGTGTGTTTGATAAGGACAGGATTGAACCAAAGATTGAAGACAGCGAGCAATTTCGTCGCAACATCCTGTGTGTGGGGAGAAGTGTGTATGTGTGTGCTGAGGAAACGCACTGTGTTGTTGCAAGTTGACTGGTCAAGATTTATTGACGCAGTTAATAGGACGGGTGGCAACAAGAACCTTACCGCCAGAGTTGGGGAGGGTTAATGGTGTAAAGTGTATTTTCCACGAAGTTAAAAATAGCAGCCGTGTCGGGGCTGAGAGGTTGGGTGGAAAGTGTTTTTTGTATGACGGAAAAGTGTCCGGTCATTTTACAGACAGTCAGTGTGGATTATTGTGACAAAGAAGACTGAGATACTGACTTGAGGTGTCCGGCAAGGTCAAGGTTGGGGACAGTGGAAAGTTACTGGGATTTTCCACAGGAGATCGGGATAAACAAGGTTGTTTTGAAAGAAAGCCAGACTTGATGTTTCGTCTTTGTTCAAGCCTTTGTCATCATTATTTTGTTATGAGCAAACAGTTTTAACTTATCGTCATCGCAACCATTGTCGTATTTCGTTGCCAATAAGGATCTATATATCCAAATGTAATGCGCTGAACATTGGCTGCCATTCTCCTTTTCTTTTTGGTGAATCTTGTCGGGTAACGGCAATCCAGAACATTTTGGGATAATTACCATCATCTTCAATTCGTACGACAATCGAAAGAACACTTTGGATTATTACTGTGGTGCCACCACGTACAGAGAAAGTACAATAATGTTACGGACTGTGTCGAGACAGAACAGTTTGGATATCACTATCATCTTCAACTTTTGTCGACAGTTGGAACTTGTGATCACCACGTGAATTCAATAACCACTCAACAAAACAAGAAGTCGGTTTGAAATCTAGCGTCGTGGACATTTCCAGCGGCTTACGAATAACTATTGAAGCGAGAAAAAACTTTGGTGACTGAATAAAAAGAACTTGTGGCGACGGATTAATGGGCACATATTTGTCGGCCAACGATTTGGACATTCTGTTTGCTGCTCACTGTCTTATAAATATTGTTTTCAGTTGTTAAGCTATTACTTGTATGTGGTCCGGTGTTTGTCAGGTGTAGGGGATTTTTGGGGTGTTTCTCGAGAGTCGGGATACAGCACAAAAATTTATTTTCTTTCTGGTGCTTACGATATTTTTGTAAGGAAAACGTTAATGAGTTAACGTGTCGTGCAGTGGCATTGGAATAGTCTTAACCAATATCTAGAGCCGAGTTGTCTGACGTCAGATTTGTGTATATTGTCGTAGTATTTCTTGGGGTGAGGGAAGCATACTATTACATCTTAATAACGGGATAGATGCACTCTGGGAATACAATAAATCTCAGTCTACAGACCCCACCAGCCCTTGGATTCCTGTCTCTCTCACTATCAACCGCTGGACAATACCTTTTTCACCTCTCATCCAGAACAGATGACACGACTCTGGTGTCTACACATAATGACTATATGATATAATGTACAAGAGGAATGTTCATGAGAGAATCCTGGACTATATGATATAATGTACAAGGGGAATGTTCATGAGAGAATCCTGTACTATATGATATAATGTACAAGGGGAGTGTTCATGAGAGAATCCTGGCCCCGCCAGGCGATAGAAGAAATGGCTATCTGGATTAGTCTCAGGCCGTCTCACTCATCACTGTACACTGGTTACGATACCACAAGGTTAAAGAGGTCACTCATCTGCACACGTAGCGTGGAATGTCTCTGCCGAGGTGTAGTCTCAATTGGAATGACTAGCACGTCAATGTGGTGACTCCAAGTTGCGGTGGTACGTGATGACTCCGGACTAACATCCCTGTAGAAGTTCTGAAGACCTGTCCTTCAAGCTTCACTGGTAAGGCCTGTGCTAGACAACATTCCTAAGAAGCCACCATAATATTTAACACACAATTAACAATGTCAAAGTTCTGGAACCAGATGGTGGTCTCTAATGGGATCAGGATGGGTATAACTGGGCCTATCAGCACAGAAAGTTGGCACAGTTCAAGTTGACTCTGTCACTCAAACGTCAGTACTGGTAGCACGTGACCCAGTAAGGAATGTCACAACTGTTCATAATCCTACATGGTAGACTGTTCCCGGAACACCCGGCCATCATGAAATAAAGGGTACTGTAGTTCTTCTCTACCCGTTTGGCTAGTGGGTCATAATTTCAAAACTGTTCACAGACAAGAGGACACGATACTCGCCCGTGTGTAGCCATCATAATACTTGGTGGACTGACTGAAGATCATTTAGCAGGTAAGACGGGACTGGACTCTGGCCTAGTGACTTCCCGGCACGTGGTGTGGTGTAGAAGCCTCACTTCACGTCACATAGATAAGCCAGCCATTTAGCAGCCTTCACGAAGTCATCTTCCTCTGGTCCCGTCACGTAAGTCTCTCAGACAGTAGAACCTGCCAAAGATAACACCATGTGTGAATATCGTGACACAGACTTACCCCCAGAGGTACACGTTACCTATGTGTACTCAGCATAGGCCGGTGTCGCCATGACCCGGCCGGCAGCCTCACAGACCAGGATCCACTGCCAAACTGAACTAGGTCTGGGTCCTAACAAGTGCTGGCTGAACCGTCCTCCGTCTCGAACCCGCCCAAGGTAGGGCTGTGTATCTGGTCATGGTGTCGGCGAAATCCTTCTGTCCTAAAAAAGACTTCTAAGGACAAAATATACCAGGTTAGTAGGTTAAAGGTACCTAGAGACAGAATGGCCATGAAGGAGAGCCGGTGACCACCGAATTCCCCTCCCTCGGAGGTAGCCCCCTCTCCCTGGTTCGATTTTAGGATTACCTACTATACACCAGGTCTCCTGGAGCTCTAGCTCTGATCCAGGAATGTAATAGATTATACAGGGAAATCCCCCTGTAGCGGAAGTCCACATCCCGTTCCCTCCTCCCCTAGTTAAGGTCAGAGCATTGGGAACGGTGTTCAGCTGGCTGTGACCAGCTCTGTCGCATTCCCCAGTTTCTCCAGTGTCAACCTCTCGGGAACCAACTGCCTATCAAGATGGTGTTCCGTTACGGCAACCAATAACATAAAGAGTAAGAGGAAAGCTCAGCAAAGCCAGTGGTCGCCACACCAAAGAATTCGAACTTAGACACCCGCAATGTCCTTCGAATGACCTTCGACACGTCCGGCGACCATCGCATGGGTTTCGTCTAGTTCGGCCGAGTTCCCTGATACCTCACTCGACCTATGTTCTACAACGCCTTCGCCCACGTCCGGTTGTGTCGACTACGTTAGAGTTCTAAGGCCGCCCAGGAGTGAACTCGGACTACTAACACTATTGGGCCTGTCCGAAATGTCTATAACTACTTGTAGCGGCAATAACACGCATTCCCGTACTTGTACAATGTTAACGCAAAAACAGGCCTACAATCCATTGTGTTAAGTTAAAACACAAGCCCACAGTTTCACCCCTGACTGACCTTTGTGCGCCGGGCGGGACATGTGGTCGAACAGCTTCGGTTCAACGGGGTAACGACACACATTATTTATTTAAATATGTTTAACGTACCTTACGACAAACTGTGCATTCAGAATTGAGGAGCTCCCGTCCCAACACTGGACGTTCTGTCGGTTTTCTTTGATAAACAGCAAGACACTGGCTTCCTCTCTCCCATTTACGAATTAACACAGTTGTTCACACACAACGTCTTGCTCTCACGGCCGGATCTCAACTGAGCCTCTCTTTGTTCTGAGACGGTTCTTGCGCATGCGTTAGCGGAACTGGTTGGGTTGAGCTTGTCTCACACGAACAGCCTAGAAGACAAGGGCCACCAATCGCCCTTGCGTGGGGTACCTTAATACCTCGGTGGTATCCCTTCGACTAGATCGTCTGTTCTACTGAAAAAGGGGAATTGGACTTTTGGGAGTTTTGCTAGGTGAATTCTCAGCAGTTCCGTGACATATATGTGATGCTATAAATTGTTTTTGTTTCTCTTTATTTTCATAATATTTGCATATGATATTTGCTGTGTTCGGATATATGGTATTATTGTGAACTTTTGTCGTGTCTACTATCTAGTGGTATCTGAGTCAGTTTATATTTTACGCGCACTGTGGGTGTCCCTACACAAGCTTGTGGGTGTTACTGTGGTTTATTTCTGTGTGATCATCGTCTCTGTGTACTCCGCTTGTGAAGTCTAGCGTTGGATAGTCATCACTTAGTGTTATCATCCATTTGTTTGTATATGTATTTATATGTACGTTTAACAATATTTCCAGGGACTTTATGAACTTGTGGTCATAGATATATATACGAGGGAGTATAGGTGATACTTTCCCCCTCACTACCTAGTGCTTATAGAGTGACTGGGTGAGTACAGTGTGATATTTTAGCACTACGAAGTTACGTGCACAAGGAGTGGTAGTGTACGTATTGAAGGCACACAAAGGACTAGTAGCAGAGTCGTCACATTTATAGTTGGCTGACAGACAGAAACGTGTCCACAAGTACAAGATGCCTACTTTAATGGAATATATTGAAGCAGGTGAAAGAATAGGCCTGAAAGGTAAAGAGTTACAGGAGTATGCCGAAGCAAAAGAACAAAAACAGATTGAAAGAGAGGAGAGGCATAATGAACGTGAAGCAAAACGTCTGCAGGAAGAAAAGGTAGCTGAAGCCAAGCGTCTGCAGGAAGAGAAAGAGACACAAGTGAAACTACAAATGGAACAACTAGAACTTGAAAAGTTAAAACAAACAAATGCGGTGGAAATCGAGAAAGAGAAGATTAAGATGGAAGCGGGAATTGCTCTCAGGAAATTAGAACTATCTTCGAAAGGTCAAAGTGAGGAAAGCAGAAGACCGTCGCAGTCGTCACAGAGATTAAAACTGCCATATTTTACGGACCGGGATTGTCTTGAGGCCTATCTTTCGAGATTCGAATCATCTGTGAAAACTCTAGGGATCCCGGAAGCAGAATATGGGATGCGACTTGGCGAATTTCTTACGGGCAAGGCACTAGACACCATGTTCAATTTACTTGTAGAAGAAAGAAACAACTACACTATCTTACGTCAACGTTTGCTGACAAAGTTCCAACTAACTGAACATGGATATAGAACAAAGTTTAGACAGTTAGTGCCAGAGACAAATCAGGATTTCACAGATTTTGTTAACACTGTAAAGAATACATTTAACAAATGGATGGAGCTTGCAGAAGTATGGAAAGATTTTAATAAATTAGTAGATTTAGTGTTAAGGGACAAAGTATTAGCTTCATGTAATACCAATTTAGTGGCTTTCTTTGAGGAACGGAAGCCAAAGGACATAGACACAATGTCTCAGTTAGGGCAAAACTATATGACTGCACATCCTAACAGTTCTATTGGGAAACTAATGAGTGAGGAAATAGTCTGTGCAGCGTACACTAAACAGTACCAGAATCCAGTCATCAGACCAAGGGCGAAAAGTGTGGATTCAGCACAGAAAGGTGAGCAGCAAGAACTTCAAGATAATGGTTTCCGAGGAAACAATGTTGGTAGAGTAGGAGCAGAAGGAGCTTGCAGAAGTAGGGAAAGATTTTAATAAATTAGTAGATTTAGTGTTAAGGGACAAAGTATTAGCTTCATGTAATACCAATTTAGTGGCTTTCTTTGAGGAACGGAAGCCAAAGGACATAGACACAATGTCTCAGTTAGGGCAAAACTATATGACTGCACATCCTAACAGTTCTATTGGGAAACTAATGAGTGAGGAAATAGTCTGTGCAGCGTACACTAAACAGTACCAGAATCCAGTCATCAGACCAAGGGCGAAAAGTGTGGATTCAGCACAGAAAGGTGAGCAGCAAGAACTTCAAGATAATGGTTTCCGAGGAAACAATGTTGGTAGAGTAGGACGGTACCCATATAGAAGAGGGAACTTCCAGAGACGTCAAAATTATGCTGGATGTTGGAATTGTGGGAGCTGGAGACACAAGGCAGCACAGTGCGATGCACAACCATCAGATGGACCAACGAACAACACTAAAAGGGAGATTACTTGTTTCAAATGTGGAAAGAATGGGCATATCAGCCATCAATGTAGGATGAGAGAAACAGAGCACTCAAATGCAGCGCAAGTAATTGAGACGCTGAACAATGAAGATTGTAGTAGGTGCAAACCTCTTTTTGAAAAAGACAGTCAGCCAGTCCTAATATGTGGTCATACAGTGAAAGCAGGATCAGCAGTCCATGAAGGAGGAAGTCTGAAGCTGCATCAGGGATTCGTCAATGATAGACCAGCGTTAACAATTAGGGATTCCAGATGTACGTCTATCGGAGTGAGGAGAAGTTTAATAGATCCCTCGGATTATACAGGGAAAAAGATTAGATGCATAACATTCAACGGCACAGTAGAGTTCTACCCATTAGCCATAATAACAGTAAAAACACCATATATCACTGGAAGAGTGACAGCGTGTGTTTTGGACTCACCAGTGGCTGATTTGATCATAGGAAATGTTATAGGAGTGAAAGATTGTACAGAAGAGGCAGTAGTTTATTGGGACCAAAAATATAGTGTAAGCAGTAATGAGGTAGTTACCACAAGAGAACCTAAATTAGAGAGTATAACTGAGGTAGAAGAGGCACTTGAAGTAGACACAGGAGCTCAGGACAAGGATAGTACGGTTGAGCAGATGAGAATGGATCCGAAATATAGTGCTAGTGGCTCCCAGAGACAAGATACTACTCTGAACAAATGTTCCCAAGGGTGTAGGAGAGTAGAACATAGGCAGTCAAAGAAAGGTAGATGGTGCTTCGAGAGGAAGAACAATGTTCTCACTCGCAGGTTTTCAGATAGTGGAACTGCACGTGGGCAAGGAGCAGTACCTTTAGCACACAGAGACCGATATACTAGAACAGCTCAGGATAGTGCATGGGCAGGGCACATAGGCATAAGGCGTAGGCAGCAGAAAGAAAGGTGCCAGATATATGGGCCAAGATTGAATAAAGAGTTCAGACTAAACAGAGACTCAAGTGTAACGGTGCAATATGCAGATAGGAAAGTTGAGTCAGGTCAAAAGAGTGTTCGCGACATTACTGACCCAGGGCTAGGGATAGCAAACAGATGTTGTAATTGTAGAGGTACCATGAGTCATGGGTACATGAAAGGTAGACACAGCATCGACAAGAATCAGAGGTGGGTTAATGCAAGAACAGAACCACCTGATATAGGGTCGGTACACAAATAGTATTGTGGGGTCGTGAAGTAGTAAGAGACCTGTGGGTACAGAAGTATAATGCTTTTCTATGATGTATTATTATTATGTGATGTATTAGTTCATGCATTGGTACACAAGATAGAAAGATGGTTGTTTCTATTTATGTGAGGGTACTATGAGCATTTGATGTAGTATTTAGGATGGTAGCTGAAGTGAGGTGGAGCCATACTTAGGGCTACCCAGGCAATATGTCTGGGTCACATGTTTAGTAAGTTTTAGTCGCCCAATATTTGAAAACGAAGTTTTCTTTTAAGAGGGGGGTGATGACATAAGCCTGGGTCATTGACATTGAGGTGAGTGACCGGGCATGAGGAAGAATGGAGATGAGAGTGGGAGACAGTAAAGTGACTGACCTGGCTATGAGAAAACAGCCAGTCCTGAGAAATAAAATAATGGGAAGGGTGAGCGTGGACCCCAGGGGATGGGGGAAGGACAGGTTAGCTTTGTGTGAAGTCAAGGGACTTCAGAGAGTTGATGTGTAGATGCCGAACTGATCGGTAGTCTAAGGAGAAGCGGAGTTAGAGATCTCCGTGTTGTGTTGTTCTCCGAGTTATGAAGACAGGCCTGAACCAGAGTGGGTTCTATAGGGAGTGAGGGCCTAAAACCCAGAGTGGGTTTCATAGTTGAGCAGTGGCTCCGACCCAATGTGTGGGTTGTATTGTAGGATTTCCAGCCGTGGATAGTAGCTGGATTACCTGTCTTGTGGATGTGATAAGAAGCAGGCCGTGAGAAGGCATTGATGTGTGCTGGTTAAATTGTGAGGAGGATATTTATATTCTATGGATTACATTGTTTCTGGATATATATATATGTTCCGTCTGTTCGTCTTATTTCTGGAATAAATGATTATGTGCGCCAACTCAATCTTGTTTCATGACTGGTGAAGGTGCACTTCTGGGGTGAGTTGGATTAAGAGTCAGTTAGATATCTCAATTGACACACCATGAACATCGTTACCTAGACAACGACCATCACACGACAATATCAAGCAAAGATCATCAAGAACATTGATATTATCATCAAGAACGACGTGTGACAGTCACCATCACCACCATAATCATCACATCACCATCATCATCACCAACTCCCTCAGCTACTACAGCTCCCTTAGCTCTCTCAGCTACCTCAGCTTTCACAGCTACCTCATCTACCCCAGTTACCTTAGCTATCTCATCTCTCTACAGCTCCCTCAGCTCCCACCGCTCTCTCAGCTCCCTCAGCTACCTCAGTTCTCTCAGCAACATGAACTACATCAGCTCTCTCAGCTCCTTCTGCTACCTCAGCTCCTTCAGCTATCTCAGATCCCTCAGTTATCTCAGCTACCCCAGTTATTTCAGCTACTTCAGTTCTTTCAGCTATCTCAGTTACCCCAGATACCTGTTACCTCAGCTACCTCAGTTACATCAGTTATCTCAAGTACCTCAGTTATCTCATCTACCTCAGTTATCTCAGCTACCTCAGTTATTTCAGCTCTCTCAGCAACCTCAGCTACTTCAGCTCTTTCAGCTATCTCAGTTACCCCAGATACCTGTTACCTCAGCTACCTCAGTTACATCAGTTATCTCAAGTACCTCAGTCATCTCATCTACCTCAGTTATCTCACTACCTCAGCTCCCTCAGTTACTTCAGCTACCTAAGCTCCCTCAGCTTCCTCAGTTACGACAGCTACCTCAGCTTCCTCTGTTATCTCAGCTTCCTCAGCTACCTTAGCTCTCTAGCTCTCTCACTTCCTGTAGCAAAGTACAAGTGGAATGCAATCATCATCCATCCATTCAGAACTGACATTTGTGTATCCAGGCTATCCAGGAAGAACAGCGGATGCAAATATTCGGCCATGGTACCACATCCAACGTATGCCTCGACCTCTGTCACCTAGTTTAGCTCACAGAAGAGCTTTCTTGCAAACTGGCGGCAACCGACTCAGTCAGTCACATGACAATCTCAGTCACTTGAACCAGACTGGGCAAGCCTTCAGTCAGTACCCCAGACCACAGGTAAGTCTTTACTGGCATGTATAAGATTTACCTGGCCATGTTATATGTCAAGCTTCACTTTTGTCATTTTATTTTTTATATTTAATCTTGTTTATAAAAGCTTAAAGCTAGATACATTATGTGTTCAAGGTCGGTTGATTATATATGTGAAAGGTTGTTTGGTTACATATGTAGAAGGTTGACGGGTTACAAAAGTAGAAGGTTAACTGGTTACATAGTAGATGATTGACTGGTTATTAAGTTGAAGGTTGACTGTTACATGGTAGAAGATTGACTGGTTACATATGTAGAAGGTTGACTGGTTACTTATGTAGAAGGTTGACTGGTTACATATGTAAGAGGTCGACGGGTTACTTATGTAGAAGGTTGACTGGTTACTTATGTAGAAGATTGACTGGTTAAATATGTAAGAGGTTAACGGGTTACTTATGTAGAAGGTTGACTGGTTACTTATGTAGAAGGTTGACTGGTTACTTATGTAAGAGGTTAACGGGTTACTTATGTAGAAGGTTGACTGGTTACATATGTAAGAGGTCGACGGGTTACTTATGTAGAAGGTTGACTGGTTACTTATGTAGAAGATTGACTGGTTACATATGTAAGAGGTTAACGGGTTACTTATGTAGAAGGTTGACTGGTTACTTATGTAGAAGGTTGACTGGTTACTTATGTAGAAGGTTGACTGGTTACTTATGTAGAAGGTTGACTGGTTACTTATGTAGAAGGTTGACTGGTTACATATGTAAGAGGTCGATGGGTTACTTATGTAGAAGGTTGACTGGTTACTTATGTAGAAGGTTGACTGGTTACATATGTAAGAGGTCGACGGGTTACTTATATAGAAGGTTGACTGGTTACAGATGTAGAAGGTCGACAGGTTACTTATGTAGGAGGTTGATTGGTTACTTATGTAGAAGATTGACTGGTTACTTATGTAGGAGATTTGGCTGCTTCATTGGTTTGTTCTTCTGGAAGATTCAGAGCTTTAACTCTAGTTCAGTGTCCAGTGTCGAATGATTGACATTCCTGAAGAGGTCTTGTATCTGCCAGAGTGAGGTTAATGTGGAGATGTTGCTACCAGCTCAGCACTGAAGCATCATCTCTGTGGGGGCTGTGCTGCAGACCTCTCCTTCCCCTTTCCACGCTCAAAGAATAGCGGGATGTGCCAGACTGGACTTCACATCTGTGGAGAGGCCTGGCTATTCTTGAAATGTTGGACAGGCTGGGGATGTAATCTATGGATAGGATAGGTCATACATGACAAAAGGTCATGGCCGCCATGGTGAAACATGGTGTTAGTCTTAAGAGATCAATGATTGTTCAACACAAAGTCAACCCTTCCACTGCCTACACTAGGACACACCAAGGTTCTTTGTGCTGTGTTGTGGGTAATGTTAAAACCTGGTTGAGCAACCTTCTCCAGCCACACACATGCTGTTGTAGGTTAAAAAAAAGTCAGCTTAAACGACTTTTTTCACACTTTGAGACATATTTGGTATATAGTAAAACAATTAATTTAAATGACTTTTGTTTTAAATCTGTCGTTTTTTATGTCAAGCATAGTCCACACACATTTGCTACTCTTAGTAGTGAGTGCACTGGATTGACTTTTTGTGAAAGTTATCTTTCCCTTTTATCATTGTCCCTCGCCATCAGGTGAATCTTCTCCACCTTCTGAGGTACTTGTAATTTGCATCCTGAAGTCAAGAATGAGAAGTCCACATGTAAACCCATCTGACCAGTCTGTGGACTGAACCCACTACGCTGCAGTGAGAACAGAAAGTTGACGTGTGTGAAACTTCTCTGCCATGATCCAAGCAAACTACATGCACAATACACATTTCTCAAGTCACATTCACTCACAGTTCACAGCACACTACTTGCACAATACACATTTCTGAAGTCACAATAACTCGCAGTTCACAGCAGACTACATGCACAATACACATTTCTCAAGTCACAATCACTCGCAGTTCACAGCAACCATTGGAATTCTCAAATTGGCCCCCGTTCCACGTAGTCATGCATGTCAAACTCCAGCACCCCACGCAGATGTTTGGCAGTGGCAATATCAGGTTTGCGGACATGTAGGGACAACATAGGGGTATTCACAATCAGTGCACTACACAAACAATCCTACATCTGCTGTGGGAGACAGCACATACTGGTATGTTTCTGGTGCTTTGTCTATTCTAGATAATCATCATCATGTGCCATGCTGGGTAGTCAAGTTCACTACCTCATACGATCTTCAGGTCTGTGTTCTTGCCCTAAGTATTTATCGTTTTGCCATCTTACTGCTCTTTCCCCATTAGTGTAGCCAGCTGTCACTAAGTTTTCAAGATTATTTCTCCCCATAATATGCTTTAAAAATCTGGACTGCCTTCATCTAATTTCTCTAATCTATTTACGGTTTTCATATATTTCTTGAAAGTTATCTTATTCATTTGTTCTGTCCACCCATGGTATTTAGTTGATGAGCCAGTTAATACAATGGCTCCCAATCTCATGATAACTTGCAAACAAATCTGGCCATGTTGTCAGCAACAGATGCCTCTCATGCATTGCCAGGTTGGTCCAGCTGTGGGAGTGGATCAGAGAACAGCCACACAGGTTTGTCCCATGTGTGGGGGAACTGGGAGCCACAGCCACACAGAGTACCAGCCACAGGTGGGTCGGCCAGACCCCAGAGCTCGTCCACCACCTCAGTACTCAAGTCACAGGTATTGCAGACTTCTCTTTTTAGTTCTCTAATTTACAGATTCTGATTCATCACCATCATCATCATAAAGGTAATTCTGGCAATCTCATTGAATCAGAAATCCAAGATTTGCTTTACATCTCCAGTCAAGGATTGAAGAGGAAGACAAAATCAGAAAGGAAAAAAGTTCTTTTCTCCAATTCCTCCTTTTATTTGTCTTTTTTTGGGAGGCAGTGGTGGGAGTCGAGGTGGTGGTGGAGAAGGAAAAGCAGGGGGTGAAGAAGAAGAGAAGGCGAAGAAGAAGCAGTAGGAGGAGGAAGAAGAATAAGATGGAGTAAGAAGGAGGAAGAGGAGATGGTTTAGGGAGAGAAAGAGGTGGAGGAAGAAGAGATTAAGATTTGTTGTGACAAAGGAGAAGCAGGAGACTGAGGAGACAAAGGAGGAGTCAAAGGCGACAAAGTAGAATAAAACGAGAAGAAGAAGGAGCAATAAAGGGAAAAAAATATATCACAAATCATCATTTCTGCTGTTTTTGAAATTGTATAAATGTGAACTGGAAAAGATTTGGTTCTTTCGTATTTCAATGTCTTTTCACAATCATCAGACAGTTAACATTCTAATGAGTATAATTTATGTTTCAATTCTGTCAGGGATTCATCGCCTGTGAGAATGAGCAGACGTCAATCTCGCTCACCTTCCCATCATGCCGCAGGGCGTTCACGCTCACAGTCCCGCTACAGAGTCAGAGAGTACAGTCGTCTCAGTGACTCAGAAGATGAAGAGAAAATAACGAGAAGGTGAGTCTATAGAAGTGGCTTTGACATCTTCTCATATAAGAGCCATAGAGTTTGCTATCATATCATATCAGAGTCACACAATTCTTATTATTACATATTACATAGGATAGTTATCCTCTTTCACTGTCATAGGATAGTTATTTCCCCTTGCTGTCACTGGACAGTTATCTCTTTTTACAGTTTGTAGAAAGTTATCTTGTTTTACTGTCATGAGATAGGACATTTATCTCATCTTGCAGTCCTGGGGTGATTATCTGCTCTTGTTGTCATTGGTTAGTTTTCCCCAGTTTGCGTCATGGGATAGTTATCTCTCCTTGCTGGGATAGGACAGTTATCTTGCCGTCCTTAGAAGTTAGTTATCTCCTTCTGCTGTCAATGGTTCGTTTTCTCCTCTTACTGTCATGGGATAATTATCTCCCCTTGCTGTTAGAATTGGTTACGCCAGGATGATTGTTTTACACTGGATAATCATCCATGGATAACTGGGGTCATGGAATTGAGTTTTGTCACATGAAGTCTACAGAGGTCATCAATGCCAAATAGATAAGAGCGCTCGTTCTTAAATATCTGGTGTGCTGATGATGAGGTAGAAGGTACAACCCCTACACCAATCAGTTGGGCTAAAATGTTACAAGTACCTTAGAAGCTTGAATGAGTTTGCCTGATGGCGAGGGACACTGGTAATAGGGAAAGCTAATCCACAGGTCAAAAAACAGTCTAGTGCTCCTAGACGTAGCGTGTCATGGACTACATTTGAGTTCAAAAGTGAGCGAGCACTCCCAAAAATGTGAGTCTACAATTGAGTATATGACCACGGCAGAGAGTAAACTCCATGGGGATCGATGGGTTTATAATGGACCGGACGTGGGACACTACCATACTGAGTGAATTACCCTGGACAGAGAGTGGTGTGGAGGGCAAGGTTAGGCAGGCATTCAGCAAATGTTAGTGTATCATGCCAGTGATTATCATTGCCATTATTTATGCTTGGTTATTAATTCTGTGTGGAAGATGTTGGCCAAAGTGCTGCGGGACTATAAAGCAGACACCTGAGCCTTGCACTGGGTGCTACACATCACATACAGCAACTTTTGATTGCAGAAGAAACAGCGCTGCAGGGAAATGCTCAGGATGGGAGTTTATGGCTAGACTGAAAGGCAGAACTGGCGAAGAGCAGAGCGGAGTTTATGAATCCATCAGATTCTTAGGGGATGTATTCTGGGGCAGTAGCTCCTGTGCTCTGCTGGCTTGCAGGTAGTAGTTGTGCCAAATTATGCCTACAGACGGCCAGCCTATGAATAGTGCCAATGTTATTAATGCTCTTACAGAGATGTTGACAGTGAACCGACATCATTGTTCAAAATAAGAGACTCAGGAGTAAGAATTTACATGACCAGATGCAAGGAACACACTGGGAGAATTAGGGGCCTTGTCGTCCAACACAGAACTGGCTTTATTAGCTGCCAGATGCTGATGCATATGTTGGGGGTGGTGGGGCAGGGGGTTGATCTGAGCACCTATGGACTTGTGCAGAGTGTACGGATGATACCCCAACAGATAAGAATGATCCACAGTTGCTGTACTATCCACTTCATTGTCAATGCTACTAGAACTGTCAAAAGCAAAGACTTATCTTGTCAATGGGTACTGTTGTTAGTATGACAAACCTACACAAACTTTAATGGATGTACTGTTCCAACATGTGGGAATATATGGCAACTAGAGGGGTGGGAATATGTGGCAACTAGAGGGGTGGCAATATGTGGCAACATGAGGGCAGATTAGCTGGCTTCTAGAAAACCTTAATTTGGCAATTTTCAAATCATCAAATGAGCAAGCAATTTCGATGTAATGATACAGCATGCAATGAGACAACTATGTATCATCATCATCATCAAGTGCCGTGCCGGCTGGCGTAGGCGTTCATGGCTCTCCATAGATCTCGGTCTTTGGTTTTCTGGATCAACTCTGCTGCCACCGTCTCAATCCATCCAGCATCACTTTTCTTTGGTCTCCCTCTGCCCCTCGATTTTTCCAGTTGTTAAAAAATGGTTTTCCCCAAATTTGCCTCTCTTCTCATCAACTGACGGGAGGAAAGCTTTTGTCTCTGTCTTATTGTTCTAGTTTCATTAGCCTTTTTCGGGATTCGTCGTTAGTTACCCCTGGCAGTCCAAGGAATTCGCAACATTCGTCTCGGGAAACCCCTCTCTGTTGCTTCTAATTTCTTCTTAATTTGTTCTTACATTCCAGTTAAACTGCCATACGCAAAACGGGTTCTACATAGCATTTCAGCACTTTTCTTTTTTACATTCATTTATAGTAAATTATTGCATAAATACTCTTCATTTTCTGAATGCCTCCCCCTATTCTGCTCCTAACTCTTTTTGTACATCTTCCATCTTGTTAAATGCCCCTGATGTATCAAAATTTTTTCAACTTGGTTAGGATTTTCCCTTCAAATTTTTCTATGCCCACATTTTGGTGTCACCATTTTCTTGATATTACCATTGTTACTGTTTCTTGATATTCAAGGAGAGTCCTTTCCTTGCACACTCTGTTACTACAACGTCTAATAATTGTTGTAGGTCTGTTGAATTATCCGCCACCAATACTGTGTCATCTGCATAGCGTATATTATTTATATTATAACCTCCAACTAGTATTCCTGGCATCTCTTTGATCTCTCTCATTATTACTTCACTATACAGGGAGAAAAGATCTGGTGACAAGACCACACCCTTGTCATACTCCTAGCTTTATCTGTTCGTAACTACCCTCTTCATTTCCCATTTTAATTGCTGCTACTTGGTTCCAGTAAATATGTGTAGAATAAAGAAACATAAAGTACAGCAGAATAAGCAGCAAAAGTACAAGCAGCAGATGATGTAAAACAGTGGTTCTCAACCTTTTTTGGTCCATATTCACCTTGGTGAATCACCATATTTTCAGAACGTCATTCCCCCCTTTCATATTTCCTGCCCTATAAATCCCCCCCCCCCCCCTTTTCATATTTCTCCAATGGAAGCTAAATTTAATAACACATACTAGAACAAGTCTAGACGTCTACATAAAAAGTGATTTGCGGGTCTACTTACATTATAAAATGAATTTCAGAAGGCCGGGAAGTACAGAACTGTAAAGTATAGAGGGAAAAACAATATCAGGTAATCTGTTCTTGTATTCACGCGATCTTGAAATAATCTTAATTCCCCTCTTGGAAACCCTAAAATTCCCCCCCTGGGGGAATTCCCCACCGGTTGAGAACCACTGGTGTAACACAAGTAGAAGCAGCAGATGATGAAACACAATAAGAAGCAGCAAAAGTAGAAACAGCAGAAATAACAGCGGAACAAAAGAGCAGCATAAGTACAACAGCAACAGATGATATTGCAGATGCAGCAGCAGCAGAACAACACCACAACAACATGTCAAACGAACCAGTACTAACATTGATTTCTGTGCTACATATTTCTACAGAAGCCGCAGTCTATCCAGAGGGAGGTCAAGAGCTAGCTATAACCACAGGAGTCAGGGCAGGCGCCACAAACAGCATAGTCGCTCTGGGAGTGATCAGGTAGGTAAACTATACATCACAGACAGAGAGTCACTCAGGAAGTGATCAGGTAGATAAACTATACATCACAAACAGCATAGTCACTCAGTGAATGATCAGGTAGGTAAACTATACATCACAAACAGCATAGTCACTCAGTGAATGATCAGGTAGGCAAACTATACATCACAAACAGCATAGTTGCTCAGTGAATGATCAGGTAGGTAAACTATACATCACAAACAGCATAGTTGCTCAGTGAATGATCAGGTAGGTAAACTATACATCACAAACAGCATAGTTTCTCAGTGAATGATCAGGTAGGTAAACTATACATCACAGACAGCATAGTTGCTCAGTGAATGATCAGGTAGGTAAACTATACATCACAAACAGCATAGTCACTCAGGGAGTGATCAGGTAGGTAAACTATACATCACAAACAGCATAGTCACTCAGGGAGTGATCAGGTAGGTAAACTATACATCACAAACCGCATAGTCACTCAGTGAATGATCAGGTAGGTAAACTATACATCACAAACAGCATAGTCACTCGGGGAGTGATCAGGTAGGTAAACTATACATCACAGACAGAGAGTCACTCAGGAAGTGATCAGGTAGGTAAACTATACATCACAGACAGCATAGTCACTCAGGGAGTGATCAGGTAGGTAAACTATACATCACAGACAGCATAGTCACTCAGTGAATGATCAAATAGGTAAACTATACATCACAGACAGCATAGTCACTCAGTGAATGATCAGGTAGGTAAACTATACATCACAGACAGCATAGTCACTCAGTGAATGATCAGGTAGGCAAACTATACATCACAAACAGCATAGTTGCTCAGTGAGTGATCAGGTAGGTAAACTATACATCACAGACAGCATAGTCACTCAGTGAATGATCAGGTAGGCAAACTATACATCACAAACAGCATAGTCACTCAGTGAGTGATCAGGTAGGTAAACTATACATCACAGACAGCATAGTCACTCAGTGAATGATCAGGTAGGCAAACTATACATCACAAACAGCATAGTTGCTCAGTGAGTGATCAGGTAGGTAAACTATACATCACAAACAGCATAGTTGCTCAGTGAATGATCAGGTAGGTAAACTATACATCACAAACAGCATAATTGCTTAGTGAATGATCAGGTAGGTAAACTATACATCACAGACAGCATAGTCACTCAGCGTGAGATCAGGTAGGTAAACTATACATCACAAACAGCAGTCACTCAGCGAGTGATCAGGTAGGTAAACTATACATCACAAACAGCATAGTCACTCAGCGAGTGATCAGGTAGGTAAACTATACATCACAAACAGCAGTCACTCAGTGAATGATCAGGTAGGTAAACTATACATCACAAACAGCATAGTCACTCGGGGAGTGATCAGGTAGGTAAACTATACATCACAAACAGCAGTCACTCAGGGAGTGATCAGGTAGGTAAACTATACATCAAGACAGCATAGTCACTCAGCGAGTGATCAGGTAGGTAAACTATACATCACAGACAGCATAGTCACTCAGCGAGTGATCAGGTAGGTAAACTATACATCACAAACAGCATAGTTGCTCAGTGAATGATCAGGTAGGTAAACTATACATCACAGACAGCATAGTCACTCAGCGAGTGATCAGGTAGGTAAACTATACATCACAAACAGCATAGTCACTCAGGGAGTGATCAGGTAGGTAAACTATACATCACAGACAGCATAGTCACTCAGGGAGTGATCAGGTAGGTAAACTATACATCACAAACAGCATAGTTGCTCAGTGAATGATCAGGTAGGTAAACTATACATCACAAACAGCATAGTCACTCGGAGTGATCAGGTAGGTAAACTATACATCACAAACAGCATAGTCACTCGGGGAGTGATCAGGTAGGTAAACTATACATCACAGACAGAGAGTCACTCAGGAAGTGATCAGGTAGGTAAACTATACATCACAGACAGCATAGTCACTCAGGGAGTGATCAGGTAGGTAAACTATACATCACAGACAGCAATCTATAATGTAGCATACAGTATAATGTTAAGTACTATATAAAACAAGGTACTGTTTGAAGTGAAGTACTGTATAAAGCAAAGTACAGTATAAAGTAAAGTACTGTATAAAGTAAAGTACTGTATAAAGTAAAGTACTGTATAATGTAAAGTACTGTCTCCACACCTTGAGACATACTGGGTATATGGTGCTAGCCCCAACGATGGATGGCGTGGTCGTGCCGACTGCCATTACTTCCCGGAACATTTCCATGTCCCCATTTTAAACTGGGTCAACCTGGCAACCCAGGAAAATTGTTTTTAAAAAATCCTGGCCTGAAGGGAAATGTGATAACATGGCCGCCGGGCTGGCAGGCCGGTCTAAGAACCACTGCACCCCCATGGCTCCTCCCCTAAATAAATGCTTGTTGATGAAGAGAAAAGGTATCATGGCACTGTCACATCACACAGTCACGGCAGGACACTGATTTTAGGAACATGTATTATATTATTAATCAGGTATGACACAATTGTGCAAGTGATCAGGCATATAATGACACAGTTGTACCAGCTATCAGAGAAAGATTTCTGTGTAATAACACATCATGCAGTGAGACAACAATGCCCAGACTACATGAACATAAAATAGTTCTGCATGTCAAGTGTGGGGATCTGTTAGATGTGTATCCAGCCTTAGACTCACAGCAACTGTTAGCATCTATACAATTCGTTACCATGTGAGATGAGAAATAGTTATGGGCACATCCAAGTGAAATAATGTCGCTGCTGTTAACCTATAAATCAATATTATTTTCAATCATTATCAGTCGTTTCCAATAGTTCCCTCTCACTGTAAAAACAGTATCATCAGCATACCAGAAATTGTTTATATTATGGCCACCAGAATATATGTGAACGTAAGTTTTCATTCTTTCTTCTACCTTAGTCTGGTGATGAGGAAACAGATTTGGACTACAGCCTCAGCCTCTCTGTGGACATTGCCAACCTGACCAAGAAAATGTTAGGCACAGTTAGTGGTGAGACTCTTGAGAGTGAAAGACAAACGAGAATTTGGATCTTCATTCTGGTGATATAGCTTCAGAATTCTGCAAAATCTGGCCTACGGAAGTCAGATACAAGCAGGAAATGGATATCTTGAACAATTTAAAATATAATTTTGACACGGTTCTTTGGCTCTGACCTTAGTATCAAGCTGTGAGCATTTCTATTTGTGCCATACAGTTACAGGCTTGTGTATTTTATGTTTTTACTTGTATATTCAAGATAATTTAGGTGGGAGAATGGATTTTAAAATTGTAATATTTTAGAGTGAGAAATTAAGAGATTCTGTAGAAATTAGAAACTATCATTTAGGACACAGAGAAAGTCAGGTCTAATGATAGGTGGAAGAATGGTCTGCAGACAGTTAGAACAATGGCCTGAGGATCGTTAGAACAATGGCCTGAGGACAGTTAGAACAATGGTCTAACAGGTGGAAGAATGGTCTATTTGTTACTGCTCTAGGAAAGTGGCCTTGACCCTTGAGTCCATCTAAACTCCTCACTCCTTCTAAACTCATCCGGGCATCACCAGCAATGCTAGAAATGTAATGACAGTATTTACACCAGACACAGACAGGCTGTCAGCGACACAGACTGCATGGTTTTACTGCCCTCTACAATTTAGGCTAGGAACTGAGGTCCATAGGCTGCAAGTGTACACACAATATAATCAAATAGAGAAATAATAATTGTATATCTGTGATATGCATTACCAAAGACTATGGTCTTCCACTGTAGTTGTTAGATGATGTTAAAATAAGCATATCCATCGACTGTTGAAGATGACGGAGCACGTATGGGAATATCGAGTGCTGTGATATTGGTCTGTGACTCAACTCCTTCGATCAACATGCCAAAGCACTTTATTAACGCTACCAATTTATGTATAATTTTGGCATACTTGAAAACTGGTACTGTATAGCACTATATAACTATTACAACCTGGCAACAAAATGTGTGAGGGTGCAGCAATCATGCCTGCATGTGTGGGTGTGTGAGGGTGCAACAATCATACTTGCGTGTGGGGGTGTCTGAGGGTGCAACATTAATGCCTACATATGTGGATGTGTGAGGATGCAACAATCATGCATGCATGTGTGAGGATGCAACAATCATGCCTGCATATGTGGATGTGTGAGGATGCAACAATCATACCTGCGTTTGTGGATGTGTGAGGGTGCAAATATCATGCCTGTATATGTACTTGTATATTCAAGATAATTTAGGTGGGAGAATGGATTTTAAAATTGTAATATTTTAGAGTGAGAAATTAAGAGATTCTGTAGAAATTAGAAACTATCATTTAGGACACAGAGAAAGTCAGGTCTAATGATAGGTGGAAGAATGGTCTGCAGACAGTTAGAACAATGGCCTGAGGATCGTTAGAACAATGGCCTGAGGACAGTTAGAACAATGGTCTAACAGGTGGAAGAATGGTCTATTTGTTACTGCTCTAGGAAAGTGGCCTTGCTCTTGAGTCCATCTAAACTCCTCACTGCTTCTAAATTCATCCGGACATCACAAGCAATGCTAGAAATGTAATGACAATATTTTCACCAGACACTGACAGGCTATCAGCGACAAGCAGACTGCATGGTTTTACTGCCCTCTACAATTTAGGCTAGGAACTGAGGTCCATAGGCTGCAAGTGTACGCACAATATAATCAAATAGAGAAATAATAATTGTATATCTGGGATACGCATTACCAAAGACTATGGTCTTCCACTGTAGTAGTTAGATGATGTTAGAATAAGCATATCCATCGACTGTTGAAGATGAGGACGGAGCACGTATGGGAATGTTCTGAGTGCTGTGACATTGGTCCGTGACTCAACTCCTTCGACCAACATGCCAAAGCACTTTATTAACGCTACCAATTTATGTATAATTTTGGCATACTTGAAAAGTGGTACTGTATAGCACTATATAATTATTCAACATGGCAACAAAATGTGAGGGTGCAGCAATCATGCCTGCACGTGTGGGTGTGTGAGGGTGCAACATTAATGTCTGCATGTGTGGGTGTGTGAGGGTGCAGCAATCATACCTGCATGTGTGGGTGTGAGGGTGCAACAATCATGCCTGCATATGTGGATGTGTGAGGGTGCAAAAATCATGCCTGTATATGTGGATGTGTGAGGGTGCCAAGCACATGTGTGGGATCATACTTATGCATGCATGGTAAAAGAAAGTCAAAAGGAAAGCACCATGAGGTGTGTTGGGCCAATGACACTAGCCCCGAATGTGTATAGCCCAACTGGCACGCCAGGACTGGTGTGTTCGTTATCACCAGCCAGCCGCCTCTACTTCCCAAGACACTTCCTGGTGCTAATTTTAGACTGGGCCGGCCTGGGAGCCGAGGTCAACTTGTAAAAATGTGCCTGGGTATAAATGTGAACACACGACAACCGGGCTGCAGGCAAGGATGCTACCTCCTGTACCACCCTGCATACAGGGATCCAGAGCTGTACATTTTTGGGTTGAAAATTGAGGTTTTGTTAAAAACCTATTAAAGTAATATTTATGTTGCATGTCATATACTTCAGATACTTTATATGTACATATCCAATTGTTTTATGTACTTTATATGTTTATGTACATTTTATGTATGCCTCCACCCATCGAAATATATTTTTGTACATTTACGTTAACAGATACATATTTTTTTTAACCTACCTCCTATAAATTGCTACCAGTGTGCATTTTCATTGTGATTGTAACTTTCCAATATTCACATGGCTGTAAAATGTACTCTTTTAGTGTGCACAATTGCCTACTTTGATTAACAATTATGACAAACTGTTTCTAGTAACGTGTATAACATGTCTATTATATTCTGCACAGGCATATAGTGCACGCATTTTATTGGTAGTCAGATTTGAATGTATAATTGAGTTTCACCAGTACAGTTTGCAGGTTCAACTCATAAATACAGGAGCTCATTTACTGGTAATGAAACTAACACACTGCAATACGGCTTCAAAAGTGATCCAGATACTTTACGAAATACATTTCAGAATGTATGTGCTTTGAATGAATCCAACAGATGCCAACTCCTAATATACCGTTTAAAATATACATATGGTACTGCAGAAAGTTGTTTAAAATATACATATGGTACTACAGGGAGTTTAAAATATACATAGTAGTTCTATAGGGAATTTGAAAATATGCATATGGTACTCTTTTTTTTTAAGTTGCATATCCCTTACAGGATGTTGCAGTCAACACCAGCATTTTTCAGCTGCTGTTGATGTTCTTGGCAAGATTACGCTCAGTAGTTTGCCATTGATTTCTGAGCGACCGGCTCACATACCCTGTAAGTCAACCAACGTGATGCGACCCCCTTCCGAATCTCATGCCGCTGTGTTTCTCACATGGATATACAGGATTACGGAGAAATTCATGAACTCCTTCACCAGGGAGACTGGTTTATAGGGAGTTTAAAATATACATATGGTACTACAGAGAGTTTAATGTCGAGCGGATCGACTTCATTGCGCTGAGCTATACCCCATATTGTTTGATTGCTTTCCGCAGTATGGCCTGCTGAAAGCGTCGCACAAAGCATGAATTAATAGCTCCAGCGACATCCACCAGTCTCCAATAAAAATTACACTTGTGATCCGAAATGACAAGAGTCCAAAATGACAGAGTCGAACCCACAACCTTCGCAGCTCTCCCATTCATGCATGCGGTAGTGAACTCAATTACTCGAGCGGCAGATGCTAGGCGGGACTGAGGATGACATACTTTGTGATGATGTGGCTGGGACGATACTGATAATGACACATGACAGCAACATCTACTACGAAGACCACAGGCTGGATGAGAATGTAAACAACAGTGAATCTGACAGATGCAGTTATAAGAACACCGAGCTGATCCACGATTCTAGTGATTGTGTGTGATGGCAAAACATCACCACCAAAGCTTATTGACATGGCACATGATGATGACAGCAACAACTACAACAACAATGAGGACCACAGGCTGGATGAGAATGTAATTCATTCCATGATTGCAAGCAAAAACATCTGACAGATGCTATTATAATTAGACTTGGCTGACAGACCATAAACTGAGCTCAGTCAAGAACTGATGACACAGCACTCGGAACATTCCCATGGCGCTGTACCCCCATCTTCAACAACCGGCGAACAGTCCCAGAACTAATGCTACCAGTTGCATTCTGATTATGAAATGTATTGCTTACCTGATAAAATGTAACTACTGGTACTATTTACCTGATAAATTGTTACTACTGTACATATGAATATTTACAATGTTTGTTTTTAAATTTACATTTACTGAATTATTACTCACATTTGTTACTGTTTATTGTTTGATAATGTTCAAAATAGGAAATAGAAAGTGGAAACATTACAGGGGTCAGTATCACACTGACCGCCTTTACTGCTGAAGACATGTCCTGGTACCTGTTTTAGGCACGGTCCATCTGCTAGCCCAGGTCAATTGTAACAACCTGTTTCTGTGTGAGTTTGAACCCATGAGCACCAAGTGGGCAAGCAGGCATGCGAACCACTGTGCTACCATGGCTCCCTTGATGAATGCAATGTACATTTGTAACTGGAAGCGAAGGGGACAGTACACAAACATGTCCACTATACTCAGGATTTGACGGTTGATGTGCACATTAAGTATGCATGCATGTAAATATGTGTGTGTGTATGTATGTGTGTAAACACATACAAAGCCATTTGGTTCCTCTACACCGCAAGACAGATGTGTGTATGTATGTATGTGTGTAAACACATACAAAGCCATTTGGTTCCTCTACACCGCAAGACAGATGTGTGTATGTATATATGTGTGTAAACACATACAAAGCCATTTGGATCCTCTACACCCAAAGACAGAAGGGAGCAGGTTTTTTTTTAAAAACATGCGGTAGACTGGGTATGTGGTGATAGCCCCATGTTTGTGGAGACCAGCTGGCACTCCATGGGTGCTGTTGTCAGGGTCATGTGGTATCATGGACCACATCAGTGGTTACATGAAACATTTTGCTGCTGGCATGACACCAGCGAGCGAGGGAGGGCAAGCAAGAGGTGGAGGAGGAAACTACCAGCAAATACCAAATATTAATGACAACGATAAAATCACAGCAGTATTATTTTTACAGGGGATATATATATATATATATATATAATACTCTGACTAAACATAGTAAGTACAATCACCCATGGTGCCTTGGGACAGAAAGAGATATCCATGATTAACTTCAACAGTTTCAGATAATTACTTGTGTAAGTGGTAATAGCCCCATGACCGCTAGCCACGTTGTAGTCCTGCCCAACTTCAGCAGTGAACATAAACCAACACGACATCAACCAACTGTCTTCCACCAAGCAAACCCTGTATGGTGATGCCATGAACCTAAGACAAATGACTGCTTTCATTACAGACTCTGCTGACGTGGAAGTGTGAACGTGGAAGCAGAAGTGTCCTTGATGCTGTTTGTCCATTTATATCTTTGACCTCTTCTAGCTCTTTCAGACGATACTGGGCAATACAAGACATTTGGCAGTAATGGCATGTTTCCCAGTGCTCCCACTGTCTGCAATCTTCTTGTAAGGTAAAAGAAGAGGATTCTTTTCCATAAATTGAGGCATATTTTTATAAGTTGAACACCAGCTCATAGACACTGAACTACAGGGGCTTGCTATTTTGGTGTGGGTGAAGGCTTGGAGACAACTGGTAAGACAAGGGATAAGAACCAGGGGAAGGCAGAGAAGTAAATATCTGGATAGCTCGTCCACATGGCATGGTCGAGACAAGAACACAGAGCTGATCCACAACTCGGGTGATCGTGTGAGATGGTAAAACATGACTGCCCATGCTTATCAGCAAGGCACATAATGACAATGATGAAGATAAAACATTTTGAGTGCAAACATTGTATATCTTTCTTGGTAGCTTTGAAATGTATTACGTTATTTTCTAGTTGTTCCTGCTGTAACATGTAACAAACTAACAAAACAAATATATGAAATATATCTGACCAATCATTTATTGCATTCTGGTGCGTGCGTGCACGCATGTGTGTTTGTTGTCTTTGATATATGCATAAAACATTTGCCACCACACCTGATCACATAAACACACACACAATATATATATATAAACACATCTTGATCGTCGTCATCAAGTAGCAGTGACCAAGCAGAACGCCCGTCACAGCTGGCAGACTCTTGATCTGTCACCGGTTCCTTTGTCTCAGGCAGTCTCATGCCCACAGCTAGGCTGCCTGCATGCATGCATGCACTCACACATAGACATATATACTTTGGGTGGGGTGAAGGGTGTGTGTTTAAAAAAAATGTTTGCATATCCTTTACAGGATATCGCTGTCAACATCAGCATCTTTCAGCTGATTGTTGGCAAGATTACACTCAGTAGTTTGCCATTGCTTTCTGAGCAGCCGGCTCACATACCCCGTAAGTTACCGACGTGATTCGAACCACTGCTGATTTTCACCGTCGTCACGTTACTTACGACAGTATACAAGATTACAGAGAAAAGTCGCTAACCTCTAGGCCAGGAAGCCGGCAGGGTGTGTGTTAGGAGAAGAAATAAATTTGAAAACAGTGACAACTTGTGAGAACAGTGGTAATGTGTGGCTTCAAAAATTATGTCATGTCTGCTTATGAAACTTCCATTTCCTGTTTTTTTTTTTTTCATGTTTGAAAATGTGGAGTCACCAGAAATGTACTCAGTATAAACATATATGGCATATAACGAGATAATTCTTTCTGGAAATGTCATAGCCTCACTAAAAAAAAAAGAGCTAAATCACGTCAATAAATCTGCATCTAATAACTTCATTTGTTCTCCTAGATTAAAACCAAAGCAAATTACATAAAAGGTCTGGAATAATTTCTGACAAGAAAACAAACAGCATTTCCACAGTCAAGTTCCAGTCGGTCAAGTCAAGGAGCCTTTCACAAGCCTGAAGGTCAACTGGGCATATGGTGCTGGACCCACGTGTTTAGAGGTCACCTGTACTTCCCCAGACGTTTCCTGGCCAGCAAGTTTAACCTTTTACACATTCCAGTCCACCCAGATGATAACTGAACCCATCACCAGGCCGGCAGGCCAGCATCTAGTTGCGGCTACTACCGCTGTTCCCTACAGTCTATAAAGTATTTATTTATTTATTCATTCATTCCCTGATTAGAATTCTTCGTTTAGCATCGGTGGATTTTCTAAGTTACTTTCTTCTCTTAATTCTGCTTTTTTCTCCGTAACATCTCTCTTTTATGTATTCATTCCATCTCTTTAACATAGCATCTCTTTCCATGAATACCTTTCCTGTTTTTATATCAAACTGTTGTACTCTTTGCTCGTCTTCCTGTCAACCCTCTGATTTGTCTGTGCAGTCACCAGAAATGTATGCAGTATAAACAGACATAGCATTTCATAAGATGATCTTTTCTGGAAATGTCACATTCTCACCAAACAAAAGGTCAACATATACAGAATGTAGATCTAAAAGGCTTCATCCATTTCTGAGAACAGCAGCAAAGGAATACCCATAGAAAGTCTGGATAAATTTGTAAAAAGAAAACAAACAGCATTTCCTCAATCAAATATGGTATTTATTCATTTATTCAAAGCGCACTTTTCCTCTCTCTGGAGGGGGGCTGCGTGTTCTCAAGGAAAGGTGTCCGACCTTGAGTGCTGGAGGTCCCGGGTTCAAGTCCCGGTCAGGACCTGGATTTTTTTCACGTGGACTTCTAGTAATAACATTTCCCCTGGTCTCTGGGTAGTGAGATCAGACGCCCATGTGTATTGTTGCGCATGTAAAATAATCCCTTGGCAGTTGGAAATTGAAAAAGAGTAGCCTAACAACGCTGCCCGGGCAAAATTTTGAGTTAAAAATCTACCCAAAGTATTTCAGGATCCTCCCCGGTGCTACGGCGTTCGTGCATTGAGCTGAGTTTCTCCAGACTCAGGTTTGAGTTAGGAGAACTGAGCACTTATGGGTTATACCCGTGTGCCGTGATGTTGATCCATCGACTAAACAAAACTAAACAAAACAATTTTCCTCTGATGAGGGACTGTCATCATTTTGAGACAAAGGTTCACATCTTGTGTGATCACTATACTTTACTAAAATATTATATTGCCTAGTGTCTCCACTTACATCTACTTCTTTGAGTACCAATAAATACTTGTGAATGTATTTCCCATGCTAGATTCTGTTGGAGACAAGATTATTTCTTCATGAACTAAATTCAGTCATACCAGCCTAAAAGAGGGGTTAATAAACAATGTAAAACTCGGCAGAAACATGAGGCCAACTATGTGAATCAACAACACTGCCCTGGATAGGCAAACTGGGGATTTCAGGATTGGCAAAACCCAGAGGAACACCACACAACAACAGCCAATCAACGTAGAACTGGTATAATCCAATACTCTGCACTGATGTATTTGTTAAGGTGGAGATAGGAGCACCCAAGGACTTGTTCAGATATTGAAGCATCTATGGACTTAATCAGAGATTGAAACACCTACGGACTTGTCCAGACATTGAAGCACATATGATGTGTCCAGAGATCAAAGCTCAAATGGCCTTGTCCAGATATTATAACACCTATGGATTTGTCCAGATATTGAAACACCTACGGATGTGTCCAGAGATCAAAGCTCGTATCAAATTGTCCAGAATAGGAAGGTTAACCCGGTCAACAAATGCCCGCAAAAGTCAGATGTGTCTGCCTAACGGTGCACGGGCACAACGCAGTCAAGTCCAAAAAAACTCTCCAGATGAACGCAGAAGAAGAAAACATTGTCCAGAAATTGAAGCACCTATGGATGTGTCCAGAGATCAAAGCTCATATGGAACTGTCCAGAGATTAAAGCTCATATAGAATTGTCCAGAGATTGAGGCACCTATGGGCGTGTCCAGAGATCAAAGCTCATGTGGACTTGTCCAGAGGTCAGAGCTCTTATGGACTTGTCCAGAGATCAGAGCACTTATGGATTTGTTCAGCTGGAAATATACACCATCCAAGTATATAAGATTTCTAACCACTGCACTATATTTGGAAATGAGAAGGCAGATAAACTTATCAATAATGGGTCAGCTAGAAAAATGCAAACTTAGGACACAGAACAAATGAGGAGATCAAATCAGAAATTACCCTGTACATAAAAATAGCTGAAGAACCA
This sequence comes from Cepaea nemoralis, assembly GCA_014155875.1. Taxonomy (NCBI): domain Eukaryota; kingdom Metazoa; phylum Mollusca; class Gastropoda; order Stylommatophora; family Helicidae; genus Cepaea; species Cepaea nemoralis. Next base: position 118,653 of record JACEFZ010015871.1, read on the forward strand.
CCCAGAAACACACACATTGTAAGCCAGTTTGTCTTACCAACATGACATGAGGTGGTCATCTAGGACTAGCATCTTGTCATTCATCTTCTGTCTCTCAGCTACTGACAGACTCAAATACCACCACATGACAATCAGACAAACTGATACATGTTGATGTGGGGGGAACAGACTCAAATACCACCACATGACAATCAGACAAACTGATACATGTTGATGTGGGGGGAACAGACTCAAATACTACCACATGACAATCAGACACACAGATACATGTTGATGTGGGGGGAACAGACTCAAATACTACCACATGACAATCAGACACACTGATACATGCAATGTGGGGAGAACAGACTCAAATACCACCACATGACAATCAGACACGGATACATGTTGATGTGGTGGGAACAGACTCAAATACAACCACATGACAAAATACCACCACATGACAATCAGACACATGGATACATGTTGATGTGGGGGGAACAAGCAAACCATGAAACATGACTTCCTCATGTCCATGACAGGTGTATAATCCCAGGATCTCATGCCCTTTATGTGGAGGACATCAGAGTAGTTAATAGGGAAGAGGCACACTTCCAGTGTTGTCAGCACATACACAAATTCCAGGTATTGATTCCCACTCACAGAAGTAGAAGAAGAAAGTAGAGATTAGTGGACACGCTAGACAACATAAACATTGTAAGCTTTAGTCACCATCCAGGGATTCAAACCTGTCACCTCCAAATGACAACAGTCTAGTGTGTCCTCTAATCTCTACTTCCTTCTCCTATACTCTATGAACAGAAATAATTACTTGTTAATTTGTTTATGCGATGTCTGAAGGACCTCAATGGTTCCTCAACTGGTATTTCTGTACCAGTTTTATCAGAAAGGCACACATAGATATCTGAGAGCAAAAGATAGATGAATGAAAGAAGTCTGTCATCTTCAGTCCGGGATGTAGAGAAACCCTGCTGTCTTGTCTCAAACACAAACTTCTGGAAGATATAAACAAACAGGGAATTCAGCTTTCTCGGTATTCTAGGGGGACTCCTCATCAACATTTAACTCCTGCAGTCGAGCAAAGATCCCCTCCTTCGTTCTGTTCCTACTCACTGCATGCTCATTAATGTCTTTATCTTCCTCCTCACTTTGATCATCATCACCATCATTATCCTCTTCATCACCCTCATCACTGTCCATTGGGTCATCCTTGTCTTCATTATTGGAACAGTTGCGCTCAGAACGGTTGCTGAAGATGTTGATCAGCTGGTTGGCTTCTGGGTCAGACATCAGCTTCTCTGTGGGATCATTAAGAGGATTACCATTAGGTTTGACACATAACACTGTTATATTTGTCACATAATATCATAGGATACATTTTATTTATTATGTATGTCACATAATATCATTAGATGCATTTTATGTATTATGTATGTCACATAATATCATTAGATACACCATTTAATATGCTATGTATGTCACATAATATCATTAGATACAACATTTTATCTATATCTATAAAACAGAGTGTATGTGACTTTGTTTGTGTGTATTGGATGCGTTCGATAACGGTACATCCGATTGAGATGAAATTTTCTACACGTCTTCCTTTCATTCCTGTGCAACCGACTATAATAGTTTCTTAGTGTAAAATCTTCTACTTATTTAATAACATTTACTTTTTCATTTTTCATTATATAATTTCTATATAGCAGGGGGACTTCTCTAGAAAAGTTATTTCAAGGGGCATAACTTTTAATAACATTTCTATATACTTTATAGTCATATTGTTGGACTTACTTGCACTATTGTTAAACTCTTTGTCTATAGTTATTTTCAGGCATATAAGTTATAATAAATAATGATATAATCTTTAAGGCATTTTCAAAGTTTTCATAAAAATAATGCATAATGCATAACATTGTAACCCATCTTTTTCTGCTTAAAGAACTTATCAACTGTCATGTCGGTGATTAAAAACAGTTTTCATTAAAAATAATGAATGGTGTGTGGAAGGACATTCTTTTAAGTTACTGTGCGCCAGGAGCTGGGCGAAACCACGCCGGGTCAGATAGATAGACAGACAGACAGATAGTCGGGAACGGAAGCTTATTTGACTACTTATATGAATTAAATGACATGCTCCCCACCAGGGACTGGGTGAAGCCGGGCCGGGTCAGACAGACAGACAGATAGACAGACAGACAGTCGGGAACGGGAGAGCTTATATGACTACGTATATGAATTAAATGAGATGCTCCCCACCAAGGACTGGGTGAAGCCGGGCCGGGACAGACAGACAGACAGATAGACAGACAAACAGATAGTCGGGAACAGGAGAGCTTATATGACTACGTATATGAATTAAATGAGATGCTCCCCACCAGGGACTGGGTGAAGCCGGGCCGGGTCAGACAGACAGACAGATAGACAGACAGACAGATAGTCGGGAACGGGAGAGCTTATATGACTACTTATATGAATTAAATGAGATGCTCCCCACCAGGGACTGGGTGAAGCCGGGCCGGGTCAGCCAGACAGACAGACAAACAAGCAGACAGACAGACTGATAGATAGATAGATCCCCTCCAGGGCCTGGGCGAAGCCGGGCCGGGTCAGCTAGTGTATTATGAATGTCACTTACTGTCAAAGAGCTGCAAGTAAGCAGATAGAGAAGAGAGGAGTAAAACTAAGGAAGAGGACTAAGACAGGATAGAGATAACATCCCTATCTAGGAAATAGGAATAGAAGGGACAGAAACAGCAGGGAGAACTGTGAACAGTTCTCCGACTGGATACACACGTGTCCTAAAAGGGGACATGGCAGGACATGATCAGGAGTTACCCAGAATAGAGTGGGGAAACCCTTACCACGAGGAGTATCCATTAATAGTGGTAACTCTTGAAGAGTAAGCTATTGACAAGTCACTAAACGCGTGCTGGAGTACCGAGCACGCAAACCCGCTGACGCACGAAGGGTCACCGGCTCATGGCTGGACACGAAAGTCAAGCAGACGGGGACATGACAGCGTAGAGGACGGATCGGAGTATTCGCTTTGAATACTGTGTTGTTTAGAGGACAGTAGAAATAGACTAATACAGTAGATATTACCATAGATAACGTCATAACGTAATATTGTCATGATGTATATGATCCATATGAATATCAGCTCTCAGAGCTATTGTGTGTAACTCGCCCAGAATAAATTTGTATCCTTTTGTGCGACGTACGAGTTATCATTCATGTGGTACAAAAGAAGAATCCATGTGTGCCTGTCAAAGCTAGGTTGCTGACAGGCAGGATTATATTTGGTGTCAGAAGTTGGGGCTTGAACCACGTTCAAGCACTTATTTTTTCAACCATTAACCCACAAAAATATTATATTCGAGATTAGAATTATATTTGATGCATATTACGTATTAGAATTATATAAATACTATATTTGGTGTGAACATATAACAAGGTGATTCACCCAAACCACGATCATGCTATTATCGATTTTTGAGGTCCTGAAACTGACCTATTAAAATGACGCACCGTGCTCACAGTGAAATGTGTTTAAAGCATCGTTAAAGAGCAGTGCGATCATTATTTTGTATACTGGTGTGTCATTATTTATGATTGACTCGATAAGAGTACCCACAAGAATTATGGTGGGATTATTTTGCTTATTCTAATTATTTTTGGTATTTTGTTGATTATTTTTGAAGATCATATATTTTTGTTTCGATTATCCAGTGAACTTACCCACGAAAGATTACCATGTCAAAAGTACAGTTAGTACAAGCAATAGTAGACGAGTGTCCAGATTACGATCAGAGAGTATAGCTCAGTCAGAGACAACAGAAAGCGAAGACAAGACGACATAGACTGACATTTGACAATTCATTGACAATTCATTCATTCAATCATATCAATCATATCATTCATATCAATCATACCACATTTGTGTTTTCATATCTGAAAGAATGGGAGACTAAAATTACTTACTTTCTTGTATTTTGTAACAAATGCAATGTATTAATTGTTGCTGCTCTACGGAACAGGAACATCGATCGTAGTAGCGAGCCTATCCATCTGGTGTGCGAGGAAACCTCGATCATATTAGCAAGCCGATCCATCTTGTGTGCGAGAAAGAAGGGTGACATCCTAAGTGACCGATTTCTCAGAAAATCAGATGAGTATCTTTGCATATTTTGATGATCTCAATTAATGAACGCATCTTCTTTTTCCAGTGCGATATTGTAAATTTTCAAACTTATTGATTGCAAAGTTAGTGAGTTGTACCAATTGTGTGATATTTGGTGATATAAAGTTGTTTGTAGTACCATTAGTGTGTGAACTTAAACTTATACTATGTCAACACTAGGAGAATTTATCCAGGCGGGGAAAGATCTAGGCCATAGCGGGGATAAATTAGAACAATGGGCTAAGAAGGAATACAAAGAATACATAGATAGGAAAACAGTTATTGAGAAGGAAGAAAGAGATGAACGAGCACGGGAGAGACAACACCAAAAAGAAATGTTAGAAGCAGGGGAAGCCACCAAAGAAAAACAAATAGAATTAGATCAAGCCACTAAACAGAAAGAATTAGAACAAAAGGGAAAACAAATGGAATTAGACTCACAGACACAGTTAAAAATGAAAGAAATGGAGATTGATTCGCATGTTCAGATAGCTACCACTAAGCAAAAGAGTCAGGATGAGCAGAACAAATTTACTAAATATAAAGGGATTGTGAAGCCCTACTGCCAAGGAGATTCCATCTCCGCCTGGACCGAAAATATTGAGTTCCAGCTCAAATTTCAGAAAATTCCTTTGGAGGATTGGGCGATGATCTATATGAAGAATCTCTCTGGTGAGCCCTTGAAAGTAATTGAATCTATTCCAGCAGAGTTAAGAACTAACTATCAATATATTCATGATAGAATTATGCAGCATTTTTTACTCGATGCTCCTGGATATCAGATCCAGTATTCCCAAATTAAACCAAAACCGAACGAAACGTTCATCGATTATGTATCCAACGTTCAAAGTGTCTTCAGTAAATGGCTTAAGGCAGCGAAAATAGGGAAAAGTTATAAGTTACAAGACTTAATGATCATGGACAAGGTTATATCCACGGTTCCAACTCCCTTCGCTAAGTTCCTGCAACAAGCAGACATTGAGTCACTGGAACAATTGGAAAAACGTGGTTCGTCAAACAGAGATATTTTTAAATCATCCATAAATAAATCAGAAATTGCGGCTTTTGCCAAAATCCAGCCTAGAAAATCTTTCAATCAGAAACCTTATCAAAGGAAAGATAGGCAAGACCAAAAGCCACCTTTATGTATGTACTGTCATTTAAATCACCAACAATATTCTATGTGTGACAAGAACCCGTCATACCCTGCACATCTTGAAATAATGATCAAAAAGCAGGAGAGCAAAAGGAGTGCATACAAACGTGCAGTTAAATGTTTTTTTTTTTCCTCGTACGGACATTATAGCAATAAATGTTTGGGTCGTCAGAGAATGAAAGCCAGCAATGCTGTACTGATTGACACATCGTCCGATAGTGGCAGTGAAACTGAGTGTGAGATTGAGAATGTGTTACCTTTCAATGACTGAGAATGTGGCTGCTGTGACAGATATTTTAAACTTTGAAAGATGTGAAACTTGCCACCTATTCTTCTTCTTCTTCGTTCATCCGGAGTTTTTTTTCGGACGTGATTGCGTTGTGCCTGTTTACAGCAGAGCTGCGTTCTTGCGCCGTTAGGCCAACACATCCGACTTCTGTGGGCATTTGTTGACCGGGTTAACCTTCCCGGGGCCACCTATTCCATACGGATGGGAAACTCAAATGTGGGCACATTGTACCATTCTCTAGTGAGAATGCGAACGCAGCTATAGCCTCCAGAGGCAATCTAACGTTCCATGATGCACTGGTCAATGATTTTCCATGTCAATGTTTACTGGATAGTGGCAGCAGTTTAATCGGGTTAAGGAAAGAACTAGCTAATCCAGAGGATTATACGGGCGATTTTGTGAAATGCCGTACCTTTTCAGGTAATATTGAGAAGTACCCACTGGCAAAAGCCCGGATAAACACCCCGTTCCTTTCCGTGCGTGATTTTACACAACCCGTGTACTGACCTAATTCTTGGCTGCCTACCAGGGTTAAAACACTGCACTGCTGATGAAATATTAGCCTGGAAAGAAACTAACATGGCTAATGCAGTAACCAGGTCAGAGACACAGACACATCAAGATGACCTATACACTACCCAGCTCAATATATTTATGTAAAATGTAGTAAAATCTTACTGAAATACCACACATCGACTAACTAATTTTATGTAAAATGTAGTAAAATATTACTGAAATACCACATATTGTTTTATGTAAAATGTAGCAAAATCTTACTGAAATACCACATATCGATTAACTGAAAAAACTGTCATTTACTGCCAATATAGTACCTTGCGGTGAATGGCAGGGGATTCTTGAGCCCGAGGAATTAAGGCCACCTGGCTAGTGCAGTCGTCACAAACTGTGCAGGTTAGGATTTTCTTTTTGCCCCCGATAGAAAAAAAAACCACACCTTACCGAGGATTCGAACCCGGGTCTCCCTAAGGAAAATCACTAATTTTATGTAAAATGTAGTAAAATCTTACTGAAACACCACATTCCAATGAACTTGTTTTATGTAAAATGTAGTAAAATCTTACTGAAACACCAAATACCTATCTGGTCTGCATAGTCCGGAGGTCTGAAACATAAACACAGCTGTCCTTCAGCAGCCAGTCTGAGAATCTGATTGGCTGCCCTATATGTGTCAGGTCGACCAGCCTTGGAGGTGGCAAAACCATTCTTGATGGCCCATGCTGGGGAGAAGAAGCAACAGAAATATGATGCCACAGTTTCACAAAACTTCACAGATTTGAACAGCACAGACATTTGGCATGGATGTTCATACAAATTAATGAATAAATAAAACCAAAGCATTACAAGACAGCTTTACAAGGACATGATCTTGAAGGATAGAATGGATGTTCGGTCAAATAGCCTTCATCAGAACAGAACAAAACTGTTCTGTGTTGGGTGTTATTGGGGATTTCTTCTTCTTCTTCTTGAGTTTTCGGACTTTGATTCTGGTATCATATGATATTAGGGATATCTTCTTCTGGGTGTTCTCAAACTTAATCCTGAAATCAAATGACATTGGGGATATCTTCTTCTCTTTGAGTTTGTTCTCAGACTTGATTCTGGAATCAGAATATATTGAGGATGTCTTCTTCTTGAGTTCGTTCTCAAACTTGATCCTGAGGTCAGATGACATTGGGGATATCTTCTGTTAAGTTCATTCTCACACTTGATCCTGGTGTTGGATGATACTGTGGATATTTTCATCTTCTTGAGTTTGTTCCCAGAAGTGATCAGTTCCGGATGTAGCTTCTGAGGTCAGTTTCCACGAGTTCTCCATGCAGTTTCTCTCTGAGGTTGCTGGGGGACAAGACTGTAGTCAGGGTGTTCTGGGTAGAGCCACTCCTGTAGAATATGCTCTGCCATCATGTATATGTGTATAAACATATGTGTGTGTCATAACATGTTTAGTCCATATTCCACATTGTGTATATGTATACGTGTATATAAATGCATGTATGTCTCATAATATGTTTAGTGCCTTGGAAGTCATGGCAGTAAGTAAAGCAATAACATGGCTCGAGACACAGACATTCACTAGGGCTTGTGTCCTTAGCGACTCAATGAGCATGCTCAAGAGGATAGAGACGGGGTGGATCCGAAGAGAGTGATTGCTGTCTCTGGAGCAGTCTCGGCTGGCAAAGATTAGTTACATCTTCGTGCCAGGGCATGCGGTAGTACAAGGAAATGAGCGGGCTGACAAGCTCGCAGGTATGGCTAATGTGGAGGGCGGACGCGCCATGGACCAGGCAGACATTCTCAATGCGCTACGAGAAGTAAGACTTTTGCGAGAACCAAGTGATGACTGCGAATCTACAACCATGGTCAGACTGCGAGAACAGCAAATTAAAAGAGGTGTGGCCAAACAAGAACATTACGCAGGAAGCCAAAGAAGATAAACCAGCACAGAACCGGTGTCGTTAGCCGCTACACGCTGCGGGATTTGCTGAGGAGGGGATCCGAGCACTTATGGACTGAATGGTTCGATGTGCAATGAGGATGATCTGTCGACTAACTAACATGTTTAGTCCATATTGTGTATATGTATACATGTATATAAATGCATGTATGTCTCATAACATGTTTAGTCCATATTGTGTATATGTATATGTGTATATAAATGCGTGTATGTCTCATAACATGTTTAGTCCATATTGTGTATATCTATATGTGTATATAAATGTGTGTATGTCTCATAACATGTTTAGTCCATATTGTGTATATGTATACATGTATATAAATGCGTATATGTCTCATGACATGTTTAGTCCATACTGTGAATAGGTATACATGTATATAAATGCTTGTATGTCTCATATGTTTAGTCCATATTGCGTGTGTGTATACTTGTATATAAATGCATGTATGTCTCATAACATGTTTAGTCCATATTGCGTGTGTGTATACTTGTATATAAATGCGTGTATGTCTCATGACATGTTTAGTCCATATTGCGTACATGCACAACATTCATATTATTATGTTTATTGCCACATTAATTTCACATGCAAAGTGTTCAAGCTGTCTGCCTTGCGCTCCGAAGGTTGTGGGTTCAATTCCGGGCTACGTCTTTCAGTTCACGAGTGTATTTTTCTCTTACTCCTGGGGGTCGTCGCTGGAGTTCATGCTTTGTGTGAAGCTTTCGGTAGGCCACCCTGCAGACAAAGACTGAGCCATGTGGGATAAAACCCAGTGCAATTAAGTCTGTACTCTTGAGGTTTAAGACTTTTCTAAATATGGGGCGTGGAATGTCAGCATGGCCCCAGGGTTTCGTGCGCTTGCCCTTACACTTCTGGTATGCTGGTGGCGGGGTAGTGGGTTCATGGGACTTCAAGGTTGACTTCTCATTCAGAAAGCAATGGCAAACTACTGAACTTATAATGTCCTAGTAAATCACCCTTGGGTTAGGGTTGATGGAACGTCTTACAAAAGGACACACACCTTGTTCAATATAGAACATACAACTACCATGTGAACATACAACTGCCGTGTGAACATACAACTGTTGGGTGAACATACAACTGTCATGTGAACATACAGTGTGAATATACAACTGATGTGTGAACATACAACTGTCGTGTGCATATACAACTGCTGTGTGAACATACAACTGACATGTGAACATACAACTGTTGTGTAAACATACAACTGCCGTGTACATATACAACTGGTGTGTGAACATACAACTGTTGTGTAAATATACAACTGGTGTGTGAACATACAACTGATGTGTGAACATACAACTGTCGTGTAAATATGCAACTGTTGGGTGAACATACAACTGCTGTGTGAACATACAACTGCTGTGTGAACATACAACTGCTGTGTAAACATACAACTGTTGGGTGAACATACAACTGCTGTGTGAACATACAACTAGCAATGTCAGAGTCACCGGGTTTTCCCGTTTACTTCCTGTTTCGTTTTCGTAATTTCGCGAACTTTTAGTCGCGACCAACGATTTCACTTCCGGTCTGAGCATGTCCTTCTAAAAAATCCAAAAAAAATGAAAGAAACGTGGTACGATGAAAGGGGAAGTTATTCTAATATTTTAAGTATTGGATCGTCTACTTCGCGGGAAAGTGATTGCGCCGAAAAAACCGTTTTCTCAAGATTTTATTTGACTATATTCACGAATATTACGGTAATCTGTCTTATAACTCTTGTAGCTTAAAGAAGCCTAAACTTTTTATTGTATTTTTGAATGCCTCGTCCAATTTTACATAAATATGAAGAGTTTCAACACAGCTGCTGTCAGCTGAAGTTCAGGGGGGAAAAAATTAGTGACATCGCAATGGCCGTCATGTAAGAATAAGATTGCGGCCATTTTAAATTGTTAATTAGGTCACAGCGCATCCTATAAAATAAAATTAAAAATACGTCAAGTTAGGCCTCGCCGCCCCGGACGCAATGATATATGGCACAATGTTGTCCGTTTACAAATAAACAAGCCACGGTAATAGAATACAAATAATAAACAATTGGCGGCCATTTTAAATTGTTAATTAGGTCACGGCGCATCCTATAAAAAAAAATTAAAAATACGTCAAGTTAGGCCTCGCCGCCCCGGACGCAATGATATATGGCACAATGTTGTCCGTTTACAAATAAACAAGCCACGGTAATAGAAGGCAGAATTTCTCAGCTTCCAATCTTAGGGCCGCGATAAATCCTGACTTATCAGTTAATTTATCATTGCACTTCCTGGTATTAAATTACGTCACCAGAAAATTCATAACTCCGCTTGGAATTAACACACACTCTTCGTTGAGATACCGTTGGATTCGTCTTGTCAAGCTCTATCAACTGGTATGATTTCATAAGTAAAAACCCAATTTTTAAATATTGGCCAAAATTGCTAATACAACTGCCGTGTGAACATACAACTGTTGGGTGAACATACAACTGTCATGTGAACATACTGTGTGAATATACAACTGTTGTGTGAACATACAACTGTTGTGTGAACATACAACTGCCGTGTGAACATACATCTGCTGGGTGAACATACAACTGCTGAGTGAACAATGAGTGGCCGGGTGGGCTGAGTGTCAGACAGGCCAGGGTGCTCAATTCTGACCCTCTGAAAATAAAGTGTGTTCATTCTCAGATTGTTTACATACACTTTCAAGACCTGGTCCACTTCTCAACATGTCGTTTCTTTGAAACTGTTCCAATTGAACATGATTATTTGTTTGCTTCTTGCCAAGGATTTCCATTTGTCATTCTTAACTAAAGTAGAATGTTCTTTTATCATGTTTCCATTGTATAATTGTTTTGCTATTGTTTCAACTCAATACTTTATGTCACTGTTTGGCAGTGTTGCATTCCTTGTTAGAGAATATTACGAGGGTGAGTCAATAAGTAAGTCACACAGTTCTGTGGGATGGCAGGTAAATGTAGTTGGTGATTTCTACATATGTCATTAGGTGACAGCAACATCGAACTTTACATTCCCATTCATCAGGTGGCGCTAGGTGTCTCATGCGCATGCATAGCACAGAAACAAAATGGCAACTGTACTTACGGAGTGTACAACCAAAGAGCAACGTGCTGTTGTGTGTTTTGTGTGGGCAAAAGGCCTGCCTGTAAAGGACATTCATAAGGAAATGCTTCCTGTTTATGCTGACAAATGTTTGTCCCGTAAAGCGGTGCATAGCAGGGTAGAAAAATTTTCTCAAGGATGCTCTAAAATTGTTGATGAAATCCGATCTGGGAAGGTTATGCTGACAGTGTTCTGGGATTGTCAAGGAGTGCTTTTAACCAATTTCAAGAAGAAAGGTGACAATGTGAATTCTTAATCGTACTGTGAAGTTCTATCGATGCTTCATGATGCAATTCGAAGAAAACGTCCAGGACTATTGACTATAGGAGTGTTGCTTCTTCATGACAATGCCAGACCACATATGGCTCGATTAACTCAGGAGAAAATTAATAAACTAAGGTGGGAAGTTCTGGAACATCCATCTTACAGCCCCAACTTAGCCCCTAGCGATTTCCACCTTTTTGATCCACTGAAAACCCACTTTGGTGGGAGACATTTCGCGAATGATGCCGAAGTGGAATGTGAAGTGAAAATGTGGTTTAGAAAACAGAGTACGCAGTTCTATGCAGCCGGTGTGGGAGGATTGATAAAACGATGGGATAAGTGTATCAATGTTGGTGGAAATTATGTTGAGAAATAAAGGGACAATGTATGTATAAAAATAAACTGGTTTCAAGTTGTTATCACATTTAGTTATTTTTCTACAGCCATTTGTGACTTACTTATTGACTTCCCCGCGCATGTTTGGATTGTAACTATGGTGATCATATAGCAGATAAAGTTGATCATAGACAGTATATTTTCTGAGAATCTCTGATACGTCCATAAAGAAGTTAGTAGCCTATGCTGTCATAATAAAATTAGCAAATACAGCAGACAAAGGCTAAAATGATCAAATTACTACAACAGTGAGTATTTTCTCAGAGGATCGTCGCTACTTCTGTGAGTCAATGCTAGCCTATGACATCACTATGTTAGTTAATGCATATCCTTTTACAGGATGTTGCAGTCAACCCCAACATTTTATGCTGTTTGTGATTGTTTGGCAAGTTTATGTTCAGTAGTTTGCCATTGATTTCTGAATGACCGGCGCCCATACCATTTCGTAAACTAAAAACCACTGCTGTCTTTTGATCAGGGTATGTGGGATTATGAACTACGTCGATAACCCCTTCGCCATGGAGCTGGTTCATCACAATCTTCTTCTTCTTCAGCGTTCCGAGCCATTGAGGTTCTTTGCTGCAGATACAAGCCGTCTCCATTCGTCTCTCTGGTTGACCTTCTCTTGCCAGTCACTGATTCCAAGTGCTTGTAGGTCTGTATGTATATTATCTCCCCACTGTCTTCTTGGTCTACCTTGGGGTCTATGGTCATTTATTTCCTGAGCATAAGCGAGTTTTGTTTCCCTGTTATCTTCTATTCTTTCTATATGCCCCAGCTATTGCAGTCTATTAGCCTTCATGATACCAGGGATTAGCGAGGACTTAAACAGATCATAAATGTCTTTGTTGCTTCTTCTTTTCCACTCTCCACTTTGTGTATCCCTAATGGGCTCAAAGATGCATCTTAAGACTTTGTTCTCAAAGGTTTGTAACAAGGCTTCGTCTCCTTTAGTTGTACTCCAGGTTTCAGAGCCATACAGCACAACTGGTCTAATCAGTGTTTTGTATATTGATTCATCACAATGGACACTGGTAAATATATCAAGGTTTCCACATTTTTTTCTGCTATCTTCATCCGGCTCTTATACTTAACACAAACATTAAATCTCACATATATCGAAGAAAAACAAATAATTACAATCACACTATAACACTGTCTCATCATCATCATCATCCTCTTCTCAAGCTCTACCTCCTCCCCATCTTCTTCCTCTTCTCTTTTTTACTTCCTCTTCCTCTCTTCTTATCCTCTTCCTCCATTATGGATTTGAATGTGAATTCTGATGTGTATGTCCCTACAATACTGACCTTCACAAATATCAAATGCTGTCCATTTGTAATCCTTGCTGTCACCTGGGCTGTCACAGTCGGGGGGAGTTATCTTCAACAGCTTGGGCAGGTTCAACCTCTGAGCCAAATACCCCACCACAGAGTAGGGCTCTTTGACCTGGGCCACAGGGAAGATGCCTGCGATGATCTGCACATGGAAGATGGAGCAAGATGTGAGAAAACACCAACAATAAACTGACCTGGCATATATACAACACAATGTTCTGTGGTACTACAAGTGCTCAACATATATACAATACAATGTTCTGTGGTGCTGCAATAGTGTTCAACATATATACAACACAATGTTCTGTGGTGCTACAAGAGTGCTCAACATATATACAACACAATGTTCTGTGGTGCTACAATAGTGTTCATCATATATACAACACAATGTTCTGTGGTGCTACAATAGTGTTCATCATATATACAACACAATGTTCTGTGGTGCTACAAGAGTGCTCAACATATATACAACACAATGTTGTGGTACTGCAAGTGCTCAACATATATACAACGCAATGTTCTGTGGTGCTGCAAGTGCTCAACATATATACAACACAATGTTCTGTGGTGCTACAAGTGTGCTCAACATATATACAACACAATGTTCTGTGGTATTACAAGTGCTCAAAATATATATACAACACAATGTTCTGTGGTGCTACAAGTGTGCTCAACATATATACAACACAATGTTCTGTGGTGCTACAAGTGCTCAACATATATACAACACAATGTTCTGTGGTGCTACAAGTGTGCTCAACATATATACAACACAATTTTCTGTGGTGCTACAAGTGCTCAACAAATATACAACACAATGTTTTGTGGTGTTGCAAGTGCACTCAACATATATACAACAAAATGTTCTATGGTGCTATAAGAGTGCTCAACATATATACAACAAAATGTTCTGTGGTACTACAAGTGCTAACATATATACAACAAAATGTTCTGTGGTACTACAAGTGCTTAACATATATACAACAAAATGTTCTGTGGTACTACAAGGGCTCAACATATATACAACAAAATGTTCTGTGGTACTACAAGTGCTTAACATATATACAACACAATGTTCTGTGGTGCTACATGTGCTCAACATATATACAACACAATGTTCTGTGGTACTACAAGTGCTCAAAATATATATAACACAATGTTCTGTGGTGCTACAAGTGTGCTCAACATATATACAACATAATGTTCTGTGGTGCTACAAGTGCTCAACAAATATACAACAAAATGTTCTGCGGTCCTACAAGTGCTCAAGATATATACAACAAAATGTTCTGTGGTACTACAAGTGCTAACATATATACAACAAAATTTTCTGCGGTCCTTCAAGTGCTCAACATATATACAACAAAATGTTCTGTGGTGCTACAAGTGCTCAAAATGTATAAAACACAATGTTCTGTGGTGCTACAAGTGTGCTCAACATATAAAGAACATAGAATGCACTTTTGGCCTGCAGTGATTCCATTTCAGGATATAGAAAACAAGCATACTCAAGTTGACTGCAGCAATGTGCTGATACATTCAGACTAGTGTAAGATCATGCATGAAGAATACAAAGTTGATGGAGCAGATGAAGGTGAATGTGAATATGGTGGCAGAGGATAAGAAGAGGAGGAGAAAGTTGAGGAGGGTAACAAGAAGAGGAGGAGGAAAATGTGATATGGAGAATGAAGAGGTGGTGGAGAAAAAATAGGAGAAGAAGAAGGGATGGAAGTTGAGAGGAAAACAAAAAGAAAAGTATGAGCAGAAGAGGAAATAGCAGAGATAACAAGAGGGAGATAAAGAGGAGGTAGAGGAAGAGGATGAAAAGAAGTATTGGTGGAATGAGAGAACAAACAGGAGAGGAGTAGAAGAAGAAGAAAAAGGAAGAAGGGGGTGCAACAGGAACAAGAGAAGGGGGTGGTGGTGGAGGTGAAGAAATTGGCAGAAGAGGATAAAAAGAAGGGAGAAGGAAAATGAAGAAGGGGGAACTGCAGGAGCAGAGGGAACAGGAGGAAGAGTGGGCAGAGAAGGGTAATAAGATGTGGAGAGTAGGAGGAAAGAAGTAGGAAGAGGAGCAGCAGGACCACTAGAAGCATTAGAAGGCACAGGAGTAAAGGGAGGGAGAAAACAGAAGACAACTGAAAGGCAGTCAGATCAAAATGTCCAATAAAGTAGCAACCAAGACAACAATTAACAAATGGCAGACTGACCTGCAGGGGTCGTGGGACCATGGAAGGGAAGACCAGGCCGGGGCAATCACACAGCCGGACCGCAGGGCACAGGAAGATGGTCTGCAAGTGCTTGGTGTGGCCAGGGGTTTTAGACACCGACACAACCTGCAACAGTGTGTTCATGTTTTCTTATGCATAAACAATTAAATAACAACAAATGACTGGTCAGCGTTGCAAGAACATGGTCAGAAACAGACTGGTCAGCATTGCAAGAACATGGTCAGAAACAGACTGGTCAGCATTGCAAGAACATGGTCAGAAACAGACTGGTCAGCATTGCAAGAACATGGTCAGAAACAGACTGGTCAGCATTGCAAGAACATGGTCAGAAACAGACTGATCAGCATTGCAAGAACATGGTCAGAAACAGACTGGTCAGCATTGCAAGAACATGGTCAGAAACAGACTGGTCAGCATTGCAAGAACATGGTCAGAAACAGACTGGTCAGCATTGCAAGAACATGGTCAGAAACAGACTGGTCAGCATTGCAAGAACATGGTCAGAAACAGACTGGTCAGCACTGCAAGAACATGGTCAGAAACAGACTGATCAGCATTGCAAGAACATGGTCAGAAACAGACTGGTCAGCATTGCAAGAACATGGTCAGAAACAGACTGGTCAGCATTGCAAGAACATGGTCAGAAACAGACTGGTCAGCATTGTAAGAACATGGTCAGAAACAGACTGGTCAGCATTGCATGAACATGGTCAGAAACAGACTGGTCAGCATTGCAAGAACATGGTCAGAAACAGACTGGTCAGTGTTGCAAGAACATGGTCAGAAACAGACATTGCTGCTAAAAAGACTGTCAACAGCAAATGTAACAGTGACTATACTACATATCAATTTCAGGAATACATTTTAAAATGAAGATTACCATTTACATACCATGCTTGGTTGCGGTGGGTGGATAGATAGATGCACGATTTATTGTCTGACATTTTGCCACATCTCATCAGTAGCTTACTGCAGAGTTACATATCATATAGCGTGAATAAATGAATAAATGTTTCAGCTAAAGTATAATTCATTTATTTACTTCATATAATATGTAACTGCAGTATGCACCTGATGAGATGCAGCGAAATATGCCAGGCAATAAATCGTGCAACATATAGTTTGTGGCTTCTGTGTTTAGATTATCTAAAAGTAATATGAGGGGGATAGATAGAACTACAAAAGTTAGATTTTCAAGAGCATGCATCTTTCCCATTGCAATATATGCTTGTGAGACCTGGACACTTACTAAACAAGCTGAACAGTGCATAAATGCCTTTGAATATAAATGATATAGACAGGTTCTAAAAATATCTTGGATGCAGAAAAGAACAAATGAATCCATACAACAAGAACTGAATACTGAAGCAGGTTGGCTACTAAAGACGATAAAACAAAGAAAATTGAAATATTTTAGTCACTTGAAATATCACACAATTTTTGAGAGAACAATTATGGAGGGTTATATCCCCAGGAAAAGAAGAAGAGGAAGGCCAAAGAGAAGATAGGTGCAGGATGTGGCAGATGATCTCCAGATGGGTGTATCTGACGCCGGACATCTTACTTATGACCGAGAAGTTTTTTCGGACGGTTGTAATGGGAGCGAGGTTCTGCAAGGGACATGCTACTGAATGAATAAATTAATGAATGAATGAATTAAGTAATTAATGACAACTTTAGCTATTATCTGAAAATAATTAGATCATTGGCATTATCTACAGAATAATGACAACTTCAGCTATTATCTAAAAATAATAACTTCAGATATTATATAAAAATAATGACAACCTTCAGCTATTATCTAAAAATAATGACAAATTCAGCAATTATCTGAAAGTAATAACTTTAGCTATGATTTGAATATAATGAGATGACTTCAGTTACCTTCTTCCCAACAAGAGCATTCATGACGGAAGACTTGCCAACATTTGGATATCCTGCAACCAAGAGTGTCAAGTGTCAACAATAGATAGAACACACAATGTCCAGATTACAACCAGACGTGTCAACCATAGATAGAACACACAATGTCCAGATTACAACCAGACGTGTCAACCATAGATAGAACACACAATGTCCAGATTACAACCAGACGTGTCAACCATAGATAGAACACACAATGTCCAGATTACAACCAGAAGTGTCAACCATAGATAGAACACACAATGTCCAGATTACAACCAGAAGTGTCAACCATAGATAGAACACACAATGTCCAGATTACATCCAGACGTATCAACCATAGATAGAACACACAATGTCCAGATTACAACCAGACGTGTCAACCATAGATAGAACACACAATGTCCAGATTACAACCAGACGTGTCAACCATAGATAGAACACACAATGTCCAGATTACAACCAGACATGTCAACCATAGATAGAACACACAATGTCCAGATTACAACCAGACGTGTCAACCATAGATAGAACACACAATGTCCAGATTACAATCAGACGTGTCAACCATAGATAGAACACACAATGTCCAGATTACAACCAGAAGTGTCAACCATAGATAGAACACACAATGTCCAGATTACAACCAAAAGTGTCAACCATAGATAGAACACACAATGTCCAGATTACAACCAGACGTGTCAACCATAGATAGAACACACAATGTCCAGATTACAACCAGAAGTTTCAACCATAGATAGAACACACAATGTCCAGATTACAACCAGAAGGGTCAACCATAGATAGAACACACAATGTCCAGATTACAACCAGAAGTGTCAACCATAGATAGAACACACAATGTCCAGATTACAACCAGAAGTGTCAACCATAGATAGAACACACAATGTCCAGATTACATCCAGACGTGTCAACCATAGATAGAACACACAATGTCCAGATTACAACCAGACGTGTCAACCATAGATAGAACACACAATGTCCAGATTACAACCAGAAGTGTCAACCATAGATAGAACACACAATGTCCAGATTACAACCAGAAGGGTCAACCATAGATAGAACACACAATGTCCAGATTACAACCAGACGTGTCAACCATAGATAGAACACACAATGTCCAGATTACAACCAGAAGTGTCAACCATAGATAGAACACACAATGTCCAGATTACAACCAGAAGTGTCAACCATAGATAGAACACACAATGTCCAGATTACAACCAGACGTGTCAACCATAGATAGAACACACAATGTCCAGATTACAACCAGACATGTCAACCATAGATAGAACACACAATGTCCAGATTACAACCAGACGTGTCAACCATAGATAGAACACACAATGTCCAGATTACAACCAGACGTGTCAACCATAGATAGAGCACACAATGTCCAGATTACAACCAGAAGTGTCAACCATAGATAGAACACACAATGTCCAGATTACAACCAGAAGTGTCAACCATAGATAGAACACACAATGTCCAGATTACAACCAGACGTGTCAACCATAGATAGAACACACAATGTCCAGATTACAACCAGACGTGTCAACCATAGATAGAGCACACAATGTCCAGATTACAACCAGAAGTGTCAACCATAGATAGAACACACAATGTCCAGATTACAACCAGAAGTGTCAACCATAGATAGAACACACAATGTCCAGATTACAACCAGACGTGTCAACCATAGATAGAACACACAATGTCCAGATTACAACCAGACGTGTCAACCATAGATAGAACACACAATGTCCAGATTACAACCAGAAGTGTCAACCATAGATAGAACACACAATGTCCAGATTACAACCAGAAGTGTCAACCATAGATCTCATCTCATCTCATCTCATCATGTTCCTCTTGTACCTTGCGGTGTCGAGGTGAAGTATAAACTTCGTGAGAGTGCCCGGTTATGGGCTTCGTATATCGACATTCCCATGGATTCTGTTATTCCCTCAGTCCAACGTTTACGTGGTCGGCCTCTTCCTCTATTTCCATCTGGTCTGTACATCATTGCTTGTTGTGGCATGCTGTTGACTGGTAGCCTACTTGCATGGCCAAACCATTTGACTTGCTGCTTTCTAATAAAATCTAGAGCAGCTTTAACCCCTACTTTAGTCCTGATTTCTTCATTTCTGATCTTATCTCTTCTTGATACGTTGAGTATTCTTCTCAGAAACCTCATTTCTGTTGTTGTGATTTTTCTTTTCTCTTTTTCTGTCATTGTCCAGGTTTGGCATTGGTAGCACAGAGTTGGTAGGAAGATTGTGTTGTAAAGTGCTTTCTTAGTAGTTATTGATACATGTTTGTTCTTTAGTATTGGTGCCATTTGTCCAATGAGTTGATTTGCCTTATTGCACCTATTTTCGATCTCGTCTTCTGATCTGCCATTTGATGATATTATACTTCCTAGGTACTTGAAGCTCTTTACTTGTTTCAAGGGATGTTCGTTTAGGTGAATTGTTGCTGTTTGTTCTTCTTTAGTTATAGTCATTACCTCTGTTTTGCTTGTGCTAATTTTCATGTTATGTTCCCTACACATTTCGTTTAGACTATTCATGTGGTCTTGTAATTCAGCTTCTGATTTTGCTATTAGTGCTTGGTCGTCCGCAAACAGGAGTTCTCTAATGGTTAGATTTGCAGATGGTTCTTCTTCTGTGTTCTCGTCAGATTACAACCAGAAGTGTCAACCATAGATAGAACACACAATGTCCAGATTACAACCAGACGTGTCAACCATAGATAGAACACACAATGTCCAGATTACAACCAGAAGTGTCAACCATAGATAGAACACACAATGTCCAGATTACAACCAGACGTGTCAACCATAGATAGAACACACAATGTCCAGATTACAACCAGAAGTGTCAACCATAGATAGAACACACAATGTCCAGATTACAACCAGAAGTGTCAACCATAGATAGAACACACAATGTCCAGATTACAACCAGAAGTGTCAACCATAGATAGAACACACAATGTCCAGATTACAACCAGAAGTGTCAACCATAGATAGAACATGTCCAGATTACAACCAGAAGTGTCAACCATAGATAGAACACACAATGTCCAGATTACAACCAGAAGTGTCAACCATAGATAGAACACACAATGTCCAGATTACAACCAGAAGTGTCAACCATAGATAGAACACACAATGTCCAGATTACAACCAGACGTGTCAACCATAGATAGAACACACAATGTCCAGATTACAACCAGACGTGTCAACCATAGATAGAACACACAATGTCCAGATTACAACCAGACGTGTCAACCATAGATAGAACACACAATGTCCAGATTACAACCAGACGTGTCAACCATAGATAGAACACACAATGTCCAGATTACAACCAGAAGTGTCAACCATAGATAGAACACACAATGTCCAGATTACAACCAGAAGTGTCAACCATAGATAGAACACACAATGTCCAGATTACAACCAGACGTGTCAACCATAGATAGAACACACAATGTCCAGATTACAACCAGAAGTGTCAACCATAGATAGAACACACAATGTCCAGATTACAACCAGAAGTGTCAACCATAGATAGAACACACAATGTCCAGATTACAACCAGACATGTCAACCATAGATAGAACACACAATGTCCAGATTACAACCAGACGTGTCAACCATAGATAGAACACACAATGTCCAGATTACAACCAGACGTGTCAACCATAGATAGAGCACACAATGTCCAGATTACAACAGGGATAAAGGATCCTCGTAGACCACAGTGTGGGTGCACTGGGCACATGGTGCTAAACCCACATGTGTAACGACTAGCTGGCACTGGGTGGCTGATGTGCTAGACCCACATGTGTAACGACTAGCTGGCACTGGGTGGCTGATGTGCTAGACCCACATGTGTAACGACTAGCTGGCACTGGGTGGCTGATGTGCTAGACCCACATGTGTAACGACTAGCTGGCACTGGGTGGCTGATGTGCTAGACCCACATGTGTAACGACTAGCTGGCACTGGGTGGCTGATGTGGTCAGTGTTGCACCAGCTGCCTTTACATCCCTAGACATTTCCTGGTACAGCTCCCAGATGGCACCTGCAGCCTCAGGTGTTCATGATAGACTGGCAACGCTGCTAACATCTAAGTGGATTATTTGGGTTCAGCCCCAAATGGTTCACCTACTGCCTTGGGGTCACATACACATGGTGTTTTCAATGATGCATTTGCAAGGATTCACATATTATGTCAGAGTTAAACTTGCCTTGTTCACGATCCAAAAGTGATTTCTTGTTGCAATGTGTGGGCGAGAGGTTTTAATGTTCGATTCACATATTATCTAAGAGTTAGTCTGCCGTGTTCATGGTCCAACAGTGATTTCTTGTTGCAATGTGTGGGCGAGAGGTTTTGATGTCCGATTCACATATTATCTAAGAGTTAAACCTGCCTTGTTCATGATCCAACAGTGGTGTATTGTTGCAGTTTGTGTGGGCAAGAGGTTATGATGTCCGACGCTCAGCATTGGGCTGGGAACTGTTACAAACATCATTGCTTGCTAATGATCTCTTAGACTGAAATTGGATGCCCAGTCTTGTCTAATACAGATGACAAACAGAAAGTCTCATGTCAATGTTGACATCATATAAATTCCTTACAACTGGAGATGACAAACAACAGGCTGAAGTCCACTGTCCCGGCACAATTGTTATTTTTCTTGTTGGCTGTTATTTTCTTGTTCCATCTACAAACGACATGTCATTTATTTTATGAATTTTGTTGCACTTAAGAATTTGTGAGACTCCAAATTAACTTTGCATGGATGTTTGTCTTTGTGTGGCAATGTTCTATTGGACATGAGTAGTGTAGACAGTCAAACTATGGTAGGTTGAATGGTACCTCAGATGTTGGCTCACCTCCTGGCGTGGTACCTCCAGCTTCAGCACTTGTTCCTAGGCAGTCCTGGCGTGGTACCTCAACTTCAGTACTTGTTCCTAGGCAGTCTATGTTCATGCCTACCCCTACCAACTTGGGGTTTGGATCTATATTCATTCATCCATTATCAGTTATAATCACATTAAGCCGGGAGTGCAGGGAATGGCCAGCAGGGGCCACGGAAGTGGAAATCCAGCAACTAATTCAGGACAATGCTCACTCGAGTGATGTGATTATCTACACAGATGGTTCGGTGTCAAGAGGTGAGAGAAGTGGGTGGAGGTTCATAGCCAAAGCTAATGGTCGATGTTTGGGGCAGGAGAGCCTGGCATATGATACCACAACATCCAGCTTAAGAATGGAAGTGGAGGCAGTCACTGCGGCTCTCCGCTGGATGGAGAATACGACACACACACACATCGTGATTGTAACTGACTCAGAAAGCATGCTGACGAGGGTGAGGACGGGCAGACTTCGTGCGGAGTGGCTTGCTTCGCTTCAGAGGTCACGGGTGACAAGCATCGCCTGGATCTTTTCTCCGGGGCATGCCGGTGTGCTGGGAAATTAACAGGCGGACAGATTGGCTGGCTCTGCAGAACTTGGTGGAATATTGATACATGACAAGGCAGACGTGGTTGCGGCCTTGTGGGAGCACGTGCACACCTCAGAGGAGCAAATGGATTACCATGGTCTGGCAAGAATGAGACAACGAGGAGTGACGAAGGGATCTGGCCGACGCTCAGCGCTCAGAGGAAAGGCGAGACGGACTTATAATCAGATTGCTACTGGTACTATTAGTGTTGGAACTCTTCGCTGGCTGCTGAGGATGGGGATGGAGCACTTATGGGAATGCCGGTGTGCTGGGAAATTAACAGGCGGACAGATTGGCTGGCTCTTCAGAACTTGGTGGAATATTGATACATGACAAGGCAGACGTGGTTGCGGCCTTGTGGGAGCACGTGCACACCTCAGAGGAGCAAATGGATTACTATGGTCTGGCAAGAATGAGACAACAAGGAGTGATGAAGGGATCTGGCCGACGCTCAACGCTCAGAGGAAAGGCGAGACGGACTTATAATCAGATTGCTACTGGTACTATTAGTGTTGGAACTCTTCGCTGGCTGCTGAGGATGGGGACGGAGCACTTATGGGAATGCCCTGAATGCTGTGATGTCGATTCCTAAATCAATCAATCAATCAATCAATCATCCATCATCATCATTTGTTCAATATCAATAACTGTAAATACTGAGGTCAGAGTTTGAGTTATACAACTGGCTAGGGGGACAAATGTACCCATGGGTAGACACTGTGGATGGAATCCTCCTAGAGGAAATAAACCATGCGCACATACATGTTAAAGTTAGACAAACTAGCCTAAAAGTTACAGAGGTGCACAACTACTCACAACACAGTCCCTTTAAAACAGAAATGAAGAAAGAAAAGGAAATGATCTGACAGTGATGTTCTGAGTGTACGCAACAAAACCAAGTATAACAAGCTGACTATTTACTTACAGTGTCTTTGGAAGGGAACTGTCCACCCTATCTCATGCAGTGGTCTAGAACATGTCAAGGCCTAACACTTCACATCCGAGGCAGTCTATGCCGTTTGAATAAGTTTATCTGTATTGTTTTCACTGGCCAGACTGTCTGTCTCCACCCTTGGATGCACACAATCCCTGTCTCCATGCCAGCATCAACATTATAACACACCCCCTTCCTCCAGCAACATGATTATATCAGATGCCTTCTTATTCTGCCATATCCTCCCATTGGGGTATAGGCCCTTGACCAAACATGCCATGCCGTCCTCATTTATTGCTATGTCCTGCAGATACCTCCATGTCCTCCCAATATTATTCATCTCTGTAATTCTCATTTCCATGCATGTTTAGATCTCCTATTTCGTTTGCCTTGTGGGTTCCAGACAAGAGTGTCTAGTTATTTTGTCATCAGGTTTTCTCAGTTGTGTCCTATCCAGCAATAGTGACTTTTCCACACCTCTTTCTTCACTGGGAATTATTTAGTTCTCTCCATGAGCTCCACATCGGTGATTCTGTCATACCATTTTGTCTTATGTGTGAAGCACATATATCTCTGGTGTGCCAAGAGTTATCTTCTTTTCTTCTACCTACTGCATAATCACACATCTACCTCTGTCTCATGGTATAAGCAACAATTAATGCCCACTTAAAGACATAAAAGACAAACAGAAGAAAATACATACCCAAGCAACCAATAGTCACTACACCATCCTTATATTTGACATAATCTGTTCCATCTGATTCTCCCTGACCCCCGCTAGCACTACAGTCATCTGACTGACAGGATGCAGTTGCAGATTCCAAATGACTGATCTCTTCTTCTTGTGTTGAGCTGGAGTCCAAGGCAATCTTCTTCTCCCACGAAGACAAATCAACTAAATCATGTGAGGAAACAAGCATATCATGTTCACAATGCATTAAAGTAGAGAAAATAAATCATGACTAATTCACAAATACAACTAACCTACATACTACTTTCATTTCTTAACTTGTTCCTCTTCTACCCTGAGCTGTAGAGGTAGCCCGTAACCCTAACTCCTACGCTTTGTGTTGAAGAAGTAAACTGTTTGTCTTTCCTCTTCTACCCTGGGACATGGAGGTACTTTGTGGTCTTGTTTATTGACAGTTCTCATCATGTATTGTCAATTAGTGTATAAGAGTTAATGTACTGTCAGTCTGTGTATAAGAGTTAATGTACCGTCAGCTTGTACCTAACAGTTACTGAATGATCAGTAAATAACAGAAAAGATGGCAATGAGTTAACATGATTATTTACTGTTGATGATCAACAAATATAACTCAAGGCTATTCATGGCCAGCTAGGAAAATGGGTCAGAACTATCAAGTGTATACAAAGTTTGACCACACAAGTCACAGTGCTAAATGTCTGAAAACAAGAGTCGCAGTGCTACATTTAAGTACTAGACAAAGACTTGTGTAAGGAAAAGTTCCCTGGAAGCCTTGGAGATGTGGTTTTATAGAAGAATGCTGAGAATACATTGGACAGCTAATGTGAGCAATCTGGAGATTTTGAGGGAAACTAAGTCGCAAAAACAACTCATCACAAACATCAGAAAGAGACAGTCAACATTCTTTGGCCACATAATGAGAAGACAAACACTGGAACATACTGTGACAACCGGAAACATTTGTGGAAAAGGGTAGAAAAAGACAGCATGAGAACATTCTGGATAGTCTTGTGTTATGTGACGGAAGGGAGTCAACACAAGAATTGGTCTATACTGTCGAAGATCATAATTTATGATTTATGGAGAAGCAAGATTGCCCACACCAGCTGATGAAAGAGTGAAAGAGGGGAAAATAACAGATGTAACACAGAGATTTGTAATGACTGTTTGCCAAGATATACTGATTACTATGAGACCCCTTGCCAGTTCAGCTGGCATGTGATGGCCACACATCCATGATGTGGACATACAAAGAATCCTGGCACAACCAGCCAGGAGCCAGCTGCCACCATCAGTGTGGTACAGGTGTGGTATACCTTTACTCCCTGACACCCTCCTCTCCCATGCCTATCACTGAAAGGGCATGGATGTTAGCATAGTTGATAGGGGGCTATGCTAATAATGTCATGAGTGCGGTCGGGACAAGGGTACAACACCTGCTCCTGTCGTCCGCTGACAGACTGGACCCCTGTTCCTCCACAAGTTCAGGCCTACACAATGTGATGGCCTGCCTCATCACAAGCTCACAGCTGGTTTCTGCTCTGGGACATGTATATTTGTTTGTTACATCACTGAAGTCACAGCACACCTGACAGACATGACTGAAGTCACAGCACACCTGACTGACATGACTGAAGTCACAGCACACCTGACTGACATGACTGAAGTCACAGCACACCTGACTGACATGACTGAAGTCACAGCACACCTGACAGACATGACTGAAGTCACAGCACACCTGACAGATATGACTGAAGTCACAGCACACCTGACAGACATGACTGAAGTCACAGCACACCTGACAGACATGACTGAAGTCACAGCACACCTGACTGACATGACTGAAGTCACAGCACACCTGACAGACATGACTGAAGTCACAGCACACCTGACAGACATGACTGAAGTCACAGCACACCTGACAGACATGACTGAAGTCACAGCACACCTGACAGACATGACTGAAGTCACAGCACACCTGACAGACATGACTGAAGTCACAGCACACCTGACAGATATGACTGAAGTCACAGCACACCTGACAGACATGACTGAAGTCACAGCACACCTGACAGACATGACTGAAGTCACAGCACACCTGACAGACATGACTGAAGTCACAGCACACCTGACAGATATGACTGAAGTTGCAGCACACATGACAGACATGACTGAAGTCACAGCACACCTGACAGACATGACTGAAGTCACAGCACACCTGACAGACATGACTGAAGTCACAGCACACCTGACAGACATGAATAAAGTCACAGCACATACATGACTGTCACCTTTATTCTGTACAATCTCCTTCACGACCTGAAACAGCTGTGTCGGTCCCACAGGTAGAGCGCGCTTTCCTCTATATGGTCTTTTGTATAGAGCTGATGGAAGACAAATCACAATGTGTTGATGTACAAAGGCAAGCAAGCAAGCACACCACATGAAGCACACATGTAACACAGACAACACACACAAGGACAAACACAGCTGTGGTTAGTGCAATAATTGTCAAACAGTGGTTTGACATCCAGCAGTGGTAGAGATTTCCCTGACCTCTCTCTCTCTCTCACATTCAACATTATCTCAGCACTAACTACATGTCCCTCTAATAATAATAATAATAATAACCCTAATCTACTAATCATTCTCCCATTGGAGGTAGAGTATATCTCCCTTAGCTAATAATGATTACCACATCAATAATTAATATTAGCAATAATTCATATTAGTGAGTCATGTATTAATGATTTGTGCACATTTCCCATTAGTTTATGATGCATATATTGATACTGTTGCTGTTGTCCTAAATAAGCCTCATCAGTGATGTGTGGATGAAATAATGTATCAAGGCAGAGAGATAAAAATGGCAAAATGTTAGATGGGACTGAGTGCCCAATTCATAACCTTTTGAAAACTAAGTTCGCTTGTACATTCTCTCTCTCAGCACTCTCTGTCTGCTGTATGTCTCTATATACACAAACATGCATTAGCCATACATGGGCCACATACTAGATAAAACAGTACAATATAACATGTTTGATAGTGACATATTGACACTTGCACCCATACTTTGGAATGTTCAAAGCTGGTGGTCAGACACATCATCACAATCATGAGATAGCAAAGCTGGTGGTCAGACACATCATCACAATCATGAGATAGCAAAGCTGGTGGTCAGACACATCATCACAATCATGAGATAGCATAGCTGGTGGTCAGACACATCATCACAATCATGAGATAGCAAAGCTGGTGGTCAGACACATCATCACAATCATGAGATAGCAAAGCTGGTGGTCAGACATATCATCACAATCATGAGATAGCAAAGCTGGTGGTCAGACACATCATCACAATCATGAGATAGCAAAGCTGGTGGTCAGACACATCATCACAATCATGAGATAGCAAAGCTGGTGGTCAGACACATCATCACAATCATGAGATAGCAAAGCTGGTGGTCAGACACATCATCACAATCATGAGATAGCAAAGCTGGTGGTCAGACACATCATCACAATCATGAGATAGCAAAGCTGGTGGTCAGACACATCATCACAATCATGAGATAGCAAAGCTGGTGGTCAGACACATCATCACAATCATGAGATAGCAAAGCTGGTGGTCAGACACATCATCACAATCATGAGATAGCAAAGCTGGTGGTCAGACATATCATCACAATCATGAGATAGCAAAGCTGGTGGTCAGACACATCATCACAATCATGAGATAGCAAAGCTGGTGGTCAGACACATCATCACAATCATGAGATAGCAAAGCTGGTGGTCAGACACATCATCACAATCATGAGATAGCAAAGCTGGTGGTCAGACACATCATCACAATCATGAGATAACAAAGCCGGGAATGCCAACCTAGTAAACAAACGTCCAAAGAAGTCGGATGTGTTGGCCGAAAGGCACAAACATCGCAACCTTGCTGTAAATTGACACAACACAATTATGTCCAAAATGAAAAAAATATCAGACGAATGAATAAGATAGCAAATTATCTGAAGAACATCGCTCTCATCAGATCCTGCCAAAAAAGACTTATCAATTGCCAGTGTCCCTGCCTCAAGCATCTTCCTGCCCAGGATGTCTTCAAAGCCCTGTGTCCACCCTCATGTTGGCCTGCCCCATCTCATCTTCCAGAAAGCATACCTCTCAATACTGGTCTCTAAAATCCACTGTGGTTTGACGTGGACACAGTATTTTAGCTTCTGAGACGCCATACTGGAGCCAGTTTGTTACTATGTTTAGATCTTACAGACATTCTGTATTTTTTCTCCTCCTTGGTCAACGGTGTTTTAAGAACTGCTCTGCAGCAATGAAATTCAAAATGCTCAATTTTCTTCTGCCAGTATTGATGAAATGGTCAGTGATTCACATCTGTTTGTTGCCACAGAAAAGATCATCAACATCTTGTGCCATGTTGATAAATGGGAGATCAAGTTCTGCCATCTCACAAGATCATCATCATCACATGCCATGTTGGTAAGTGGGCAACCATAGTTTGTCATCTCACAAGATCACCAGTTTTGGATCAAACCTGTGTCCTTGTCTCGCTATGCTATCCCAGTTATTTCTGTCTTTGTCTTCCCCTTATTCTCTCCCCATCAAGTTTGCAAGATGCCACCAGACAGCACATCCTTTACAGAATATCGCTTCCATCTCAGCCTGACAAAAAGACTTGATCTGTGGCAGTTATTTGTTTACTGGTGTTGTGCCAAACTCTCTTAAGGCAAACCTCAGCACTGCCAGGCCATTTTCTGATGACTAATTTTAATTAGTCTGCATTGTTGTTAATTATGTAGCCAAGCTATTAACGTCACAGTTTACTACATTTTCCAGTATTTTCACTGTTTTAGCATAATTTCTGCGAGATGTAGTTTTATCAGTGGACAATACCTTCATTTTTTTGTTTTATATTCACAAACATTTTTGATCGTCAGTGTCTTTTGAAGGACGGAATAGTTTCCCTTAGTACTGCTGAACAGGAGACCTGTATCATCTGCATATCTTAGGTCTGAAATCGGAGGCTATGACACAATTGGATAAAATAAACACAATTGTTCCATTTATAAAAACTGAAGCAGTTATCTCCTAGACATGGAGAGCTTGGAGGCAACAAGACAGTGGCCATGCTGGCAGCAGAGTTGACAATAACTGTGGCACCGCGCAAGGACAGGGGTAAAAACTGTCCACAGTAACTGAGCAATTTGTAAATGGTTAAATGCAAACTATTCAAAATAACATGTGTAAGTAACATAATGTGTAATGAGTAACCAAATGTTTTATAAATAACAAACAGGTTAGTCAATCATCAGATTACCATCACTGCCCATGGGACCATTCAGAACATAAATAAACTGTAAATTAAATAACAAAATCACCTGCGGTAGGATCAAAATTAACCGGATTGTCATCTGGATGGCTAGCCCGTGGATAAGAGGAGAAGAACACCACGTGTATTCCTGGATACGCAGTTTGTAGATATTGTTTCCATGACAGCGCCAGCACTGTCGGGACAAAGTCGACCTTGTTTAAGATTATGATGACATTCCTGTGTAGGTCTTTTAGCAGGTAAGTAATCAAACTGGGAGGTATATGAACGACCTGTAGGCAGACCAAAACGTTATTGATGAATCTTTCATGTTATATTATACTTAGGGTTGTGCATATTACGCTTGCTGCCACTTAACTTGCTATGAGATTTGTAATGTTAGTTGCTTTCGGTCACACGTAATTTTCATGTTTGGATGTAAGCATATACATAGTGAGTGAGAATAAGTGTGAACACCTAGATGAACTATGGAAAATAAGTGTGAACACCTAGATGAACTATGGAAAATAAGTGTGAACACCTAGATGAACTATGGAAAATAAGTGTGAACACTTAGATGAACTATGGAAAATAAGTGTGAACACCTAGATGAACTATGGAAAATAAGTGTGAACACCTAGATGAACTATGGAAAATAAGTGTGAACACCTAGATGAACTATGGAAAATAAGTGTGAACACCTAGATGAACTATGGAAAATAAGTGTGAACACCTAGATGAACTATGGAAGACCATGCTGACAATGTGAAACCTGCATCATGCTTCAAAATATTGTTATGAATAATGTTTATATATGCAGGTTAGGTATGGAAGAACATATGAATCTTCTTTTTCAAATTGATTGTTATACCCAACCCCTCTTTCTCTATCTCACATACACAAAGGTGAAATATGGAATAACATATGGGACTGATCAACTTCCCATCTCTCACTCTCTCTCCCCCCATCCCCCCTTTATCTATTTCTCTCCTCTGTTTCTCCCTTCTCTCCCTTACTCTCTAGGGAAGTCCATGAGCAGGAAATAATCTAGGAAGCAAAACAAACATTCAGTAATGTAACACTAAAAGGATGGGAAACGGTCGGGCTAATTATAAAATTAGATAGCAAAAGCAAAGTCACAAATCTTTTTTATATTAAAAATCCCCACATCTCTCTCTCCTACCTTCCCTCCACCCACCCATGTGTCAAACAGCTGCACCATGGGATAACATACAAGCCAGAATGTACAGAGTTTCACACAGACAGACAAACTGGGACAGAACACGCACTTACAGGGAATCTAATATCAGCAATAATCAGCAAAACATCAGATATTTCCAGAACTCTCCACAGCTGTCTCCAGGTCTCCAAGTTCAACTCAAAGTAGCTAAGGTCTCGGGCGCGGGGTTGATCTAAAATATCTGAGACATATTTCTGCCAAAGAAACAAAATATGAGGTCAGTATTAAACCAGCTGCATATACGTCTGCATATACGTAACCAGACAAAACCCTTTTACCATTTTCACGATGCTGGGATGTCAGCAGTGGTAGGAAATACACACACGTTGCCACTATTGTGGAATGTAACCTGGATTACTGAATTGCCGAGTGCACTTACCAATTATGTGACCATGACTCTGATTCAATATATATATAATCAATATGCCATGCTGTTAAGCACGGCCGATCATGGTTCACATTATCAGAATATCACCAGTCTCTGGTCATGTCTGTGTTCTTGCTCCACTCAATATTTAGAACATTATCAGAATATCACCAGTCTCAGGTCATGTCTGTGTTCTTGCTCCAGTCAGAATTTAACATTATCAGAATATCACCAGTCTCAGGTCATGTCTGTTTTCTTGCTCCACTCAATATTTAGAACATTATCAGAATATCACCAGTCTCAGGTCATGTCTGTTTTCTTGCTCCAGTCAGTATTTAGAACATTATCAGAATATCACCAGTCTCCAGGTCATGTCCTGTTTTCTTGCTCCACTCAATATTTAGAACATTATCAGAATATCACCAGTCTCAGGTCATGTCTGTTTTTGCTCCACTCAATATTTAGAACATTATCAGAATATCACCAGTCTCAGGTCATGTCTGTTTTCTTGCTCCACTCAATATTTAGAACATTATCAGAATATCACCAGTCTCAGGTCGTGTCTGTGTTCTTGCTCCAGTCAGTATTTAGAACATTATCAGAATATCACCAGTCTCAGGTCGTGTCTGTGTTCTTGCTCCACTCAGTATTTAGAATATTATCAGAACATCACCAGTCTTGGATCTTGTCTGTGTTCTTGTTCCACTCAGTATTTACAACATTCTCAGATTATCACCAGGAAGGGGAGGGAGGGAGGGAGGGAGGGAGGGAGAGAGAGAGAGAGAGAGAGAGAGAGAGAGAGAGAGAGAGAGGAGAGAGAGAGAGAGAGAGAGAGAGAGAGAGGAGAGAGAGAGAGAGAGAGAGAGAGAGAGAGAGAGAGAGAGAGAGAGAGAGAGAGAGAGAGAGAGAGAGAGAGAGATCATCCTCATATGACCTGCCGTTGACGAAGGCGTTCAATTATCTCCACAGATCTCAGGTCCTGACATTCTGCATACATTCCACTGATGTTATTCCTCCATGCCGCACATCATCATTTCTCTCTGGCTGCTTGTGCCTCTGACCTTTCACCCTCATCTGGATGCTATCCAATACTTCTCTGTTCATTACATGACCATGGAGCTCATCGGTCTCTGCAGTCTATCAGGGTTGTCAACAAAAAACAAATCTAGCAATGCTCATAGAATCAACATCTCAAAAACAACAACATAAGAACTACCTTAAAGTAGTCCCTCTCCTGCTGCTCCAGTTGCTCCCTGCTGAGTCTGTAGTTCCAAGGAGGCCTCTTGGGGAAGTCCAACTTGGCATCTGGCGGAAACACATCCTCAACTTTGTATTCTAGATATTTCTAGAGACAAGGTGGGTAAGTTTGAGACAATGCTGTGATGGATACTTACATGAATTTCATATATACTAGGTCAGAGTTTTATGATATGTGATTACCAGTTCCCTTCTTCACTACCACGTCTTTGAAGGATAACCTGCATGACTCACTTCTAAAGGCAGTGTGGGTGCCAAAGACAGAGGCTGTGTGAAAATAACCTCTTCTTTCACACATCTCTTTCTTGCAAGTCATATTCTAATCTGCAGAAAGAAATCAAAACACTCATGATGAGTTTCCACACATCTGTTCTATCCAATCTGTCCAGGCTCTCCTGCTGCTGAAGAGCTGAGGAATTCACATATATTAGGTCCCAGTTTTATCAGGTGGGGTGACCAGTTCAAAACCTTTGTGCTTTATTTGTTCTTTATATCAGAACACAGCTGAAGGAGCAATATCATGAGGCCCTCAGTGTATTTCTAATTTATACATAATAAATATTAAGCACTTAAAAGAATAACAAGATTAGGGTTTTCAAAATTTCAAATAAACAAAATCATTTACATTCCCTCCCAATTTAAGAATGCTGGTCTCATAGTAAAATGATATTTCTAAGTCAGGAAACATGAATCAATGAAAACCAAGAATGGTTTCTGAACTATTAAAACCTGATTTTGATTTTCAAAAAATATTGTTTTTTCTTACTTAAAAAGCAATAACGACCATAAACAAATTATTACTTTCCACGTGAGAGATGTGATGTCAAGAACATATTAAATGGCTTCCCAAGTGAGAAATGTGATGTCTAGAACATATTACATCGCTTTCTAAGTGAAATACGTGATGTCAAGAACATATTACATGGCTTTCCAAGTGAAAAATGTGATGTAAAAAACATATTACATGGCTTTCCAAGTGAGAAATGTGATGTCTAGAACATATTAAATGGCTTTCCAAGTGAGAAATGTGATGTAAAAAACATATTACATGGCTTTCTAAGTGAGAAATGTGATGTCTAGAACATATTAAATGGCTTTCCAAGTGAGAAGTGTGATGTCAAGAACATTTTACGTGGCTTTCCAAGTGAGAAATGTGATGTAAACAACATATTACATGGCTTTCCAAGTGATAAATGTGATGCCTAGAAAATATTAAATGGCTTTCCAAGTGAAAAATGTGATGTCAAGAACATATTATATGGCTTTCATAACTTAAAAGTGATATCCAAGTTTGACACAAGTTATCTAGATGAACATTCCTAAGCTGAATGAAAAATTAAAACAACAACAACAAAAAATAGAACACACTAACCTTATCTACTGGAGTTATAGGTTTATGAGATTCTTTCCTTCTTTTAGAAACCTCCTCATCACTCTCTTTCAAGAAGTGCAACCTGAAACTATAGCCCAAACAAGATAAGTCACATGAGAAAGTCAACAATTCAAAATGGTAATATGTAACAACTTCTTCATCACTGTCAAGAAAATGCAGGTACTTTTCTGTTAATTCAACCCAAGCAAGCGGAATCCCAGTGTATGTGACGTCACATCCAGGGTGTCCCCGTTTTGCGCGCAATGTTCTACTACTATGCGGTGCGCTATTCTTGCGGGGGGGGGGGGGGGGGGGGGGGGGGGGGGGGGCGGCCACAGAATCGAACAATGACTTGTGTGTGCCTTGTGTCTCGGCAGGATGTTCTGCCGACATGGTGAATGAAGTCTGCATCTCCATCTGTCCTGACGCTCAGTCAGTCAGCGATCCATCCATCCATCATGTGCCCTGCCGATAAGTGTGGGCGGTCATGTACTGCCATGTCACTCGATCACCAGAGTCGTGGATCAGCTCTGTGTTCCTGTCCCGACCATGCCACGTGGCCAAGACATCCATCTCTTCCCTTCGATCTTGCCAGTCGTCACCAAGTTCAATTCATTTTTTCTCATAACATGCCGAAAAAATCTGGAATGTCTATGTGTAATGTCTCTAATCAGTTTACGATCTTCATTTGTTTCTTGAAGGACTTTGAAGGACTTGTTCATCGGTTTTTCTGTCTGTCCATGGTATTCTTTGCATTTTCCTCATAAACCACATTTCTACAGCCATCAGCTGTTTTTTTTTTTCAGCTGGACTGCTTATTGTCCATGCTTCACATTCGTACAAAAGTACAGGTTCTATGTAGCACTTCAACACTCTTTTTCTCAATTCATTTGATGTCTTGTTATTGGTCAGTATTTTTTCATCTTGCAAAAGGCTACCTTAGCCATGGCAATTCTGGTTCCAATCTCTTCAAGGCATCTCCCATCAGATGTTATGACTGTGCCGAGATAATTGTATCGATCATTAATCCATGTCTTCTTAATATTCAGTTCTAACCCTAGTTGTTCACTGTGTGCAACAACCGCATATCAGTCAGCGATAGCACGCACGCGTGCACGCACACGCGCGCACGCACGCACACGCACGCACACACACACACAGAGAGAGAGAGAGAGAGAGAGAGAGAGAGAGAGAGAGAGAGAGAGAGAGAGAGAGAGAGAGAGAGAGAGAGAGAGAGAGAAACGGTTGCCAAAGCCACAGAAACACTGTGGGGCAATTGATGCACTGACACGCACTGTACCCGAACACAGAGGAGACCGCCGCCAGTGCTAAATATAGCTGGTGATCCTAAATATAGCTGGTGATGTTTGTTTGGGGCGAATGAACAGAAAAGTACCGAAATGCGATCTGAAACATTACCAAGAAATGCAATCTGAAACATTACCAAGAAACGCAATCTGAAACATTACCAAGAAATGCAATCTGAAGCATTGTCAAAACAACAAGACAAGTCTCATGAGAAAGTGGACAATTCAAAACAGTGTAATATTTAACCATTTCTTCATCATTGGAGTTCAAGAGATGCAGATCACAGGTTAAATCAAACAACCATAGCTAGCTGTTGGTATGAAGGAATCAGATCACAGGTTAAACCAAACAATGGCTACCTGTTGGCATGAAGGAAGCAGATCACAGGTTAAACCAAACAATGGCTACCTGTTGGCATGAAGGAAGCAGACCACAAGTTAAATGACTATGGCTAGCTGTTGGCATGAAGGAAGCAGATCACAGGTTAAACCAAACAATGGCTACCTGTTGGCATGAAGGAAGCAGACCACAAGTTAAATGACTATGGCTAGCTGTTGGCATGAAGGAAGCAGATCACAGGTTAAACCAAACAACAATGGCTACCTGTTGGCATGAAGGAATCAGATCACAGGTTAAACCAAACAATGGCTATCTGTTGGCATGAAGGAATCAGATCACAGGTTAAACCAAACAATGGCTACCTGTTAGCATGAAGGAAGTAGATCACAGGTTAAACCAAACAATGGCTACCTGTTGGCATGAGGGAAGCACAGGTTAAACCAAACAACTCTGGCTACCTGTTGGCATGAAGGAAGCACAGGTTAAACCAAACAACAATGGCTACCTGTTGGCATGAAGGAAGCAGATCACAGGTTAAACCAAACAACTATGGCTAGCTGCTGGCATGAAGGAAGCAGATCACAGGTTAAACCAAACAATGGCTATCTGTTGGCATGAAGGAATCAGATCACAGGTTAAACCAAACAATGGCTACCTGTTGGCATGAAAGAATCAGATCACAGGTTAAACCAAACAATGGCTACCTGTTAGCATGAAGGAAGTAGATCACAGGTTAAACCAAACAATGGCTACCTGTTAGCATGAAGGAAGTAGATCACAGGTTAAACCAAACAATGGCTATCTGTTGGCATGAAGGAATCAGATCACAGGTTAAACCAAACAATGGCTACCTGTTAGCATGAAGGAAGTAGATCACAGGTTAAACCAAACAATGGCTACCTGTTGGCATGAAGGAAGCACAGGTTAAACCAAACAACTCTGGCTACCTGTTGGCATGAAGGAAGCACAGGTTAAACCAAACAACAATGGCTACCTGTTGGCATGAAGGAAGCAGATCACAGGTTAAACCAAACAACTATGGCTAGCTGCTGGCATGAAGGAAGCAGATCACAGGTTAAACCAAACAATGGCTATCTGTTGGCATGAAGGAATCAGATCACAGGTTAAACCAAACAATGGCTACCTGTTGGCATGAAAGAATCAGATCACAGGTTAAACCAAACAATGGCTACCTGTTAGCATGAAGGAAGTAGATCACAGGTTAAACCAAACAATGGCTACCTGTTAGCATGAAGGAAGTAGATCACAGGTTAAACCAAACAATGGCTACCTGTTAGCATGAAGGAAGTAGATCACAGGTTAAACCAAACAATGGCTACCTGTTAGCATGAAGGAATCAGATCACAGGTTAAACCAAACAACTCTGGCTACCTGTTAGCATGAAGGAAGCAGATCACAGGTTAAACCAAACAATGGCTACCTGTTAGCATGAAGGAATCAGATCACAGGTTAAACCAAACAACTCTGGCTACCTGTTGGCATGAAGGAAGCACAGGTTAAACCAAACAACTCTGGCTACCTGTTGGCATGAAGGAAGCAGATCACAGGTTAAACCAAACAACAATGGCTACCTGTTGGCATGAAGGAAGCAGATCACAGGTTAAACCAAACAACTATGGCTAGCTGCTGGCATGAAGGAAGCAGATCACAGGTTAAACCAAACAATGGCTACCTGTTGGCATGAAGAAAGCAGATCACAGGTTAAACCAAACAACTATGGCTAGCTATTAGCATGAAGGAATCAGATCACAGGTTAAACCAAACAATGGCCACCTGTTGGCATGAAGGAATCAGATCACAGGTTAAACCAAACAACTATGGCTAGCTGTTGGCATGAAGGAAGCAGATCACAGGTTAAATGACTATGGCTAGCTGTTGGCATGAAGGAAGCAGATCACAGGTTAAACCAAACAATGGCTACCTGTTGGCATGAAGGAATCGGATCACAGGTTAAACCAAACAATGGCCACCTGTTGGCATGAAGGAATCAGATCACAGGTTAAACCAAACAACTATGGCTAGCTGTTGGCATGAAGGAAGCAGATCACAGGTTAAATGACTATGGCTAGCTGTTGGCATGAAGGAATCAGATCACAGGTTAAACCAAACAACTATGACTAGCTGTTGGCATGAAGGAATCAGATGACAGGTTAAACCAAACAACTATGGCTAGCTGCTGGCATGAAGGAAGCAGATCACAGGTTAAACCAAACAATGTCTACCTGTTGGCATCCAGCTTGCCTGGGTCTCCTTTCTTGGGCTGCTCATGAACTTTCAGGACTTCCAGCTCGTTCACAAAACCTGATGCACCTTTCTTGCCAGGGTGGTGTGTCTTGAATCTCTTTTGCTCCGCGTCTTCATCACTGTCATTGGCTAGATAGCTGGGGCCATCTAGATGGTTAGATACACTTGCTTTATTCTACTAGACGTAATTAAACAGAATAAATGCAGACACCAGTACAGAACAAGCAACACAGAGATGGGATAATTAGGATGAGTTAGCACATGACCTTACTGCAAATAATATAAATACACAAAATCAGGAAAAGCACAAATAACTGACAAATCTATATATATAAAAGAGAATGTTTGTTTGTGTCTTTATTTGTGTCGGACGAACGGACAGACGGACGGAAGGACGGACATACAGACAGGTAGGTAAGTAGGTAGGTCAGTCGGTAGGTAGGTCAGTAGGTCGATTGATCAGTAGGTAAGTAGTTAGGTAGGTAGGTAGGTAGGTAGGTAGGTGGGTGGGTAGGTAGGTAGGTAGATCCCCGCCAGGGGCTGGGCGAAGCCGGATCGAGTCAGCTAGTAAACTATACAACATAAATTCTTTACATGTAAACATTAGTAATAGTGTTATTTGACTATTCACCTTTATTATAATTTATAACTCTGTTACAATCTTTCTGTTCATTCAAGAGTTTGTTTTGTACATGTCATAGTTAAGTATAGTTTGTCTACTTTGTTACTGTTCTTAAATATTTGTCAAACAACAACAACAACAAATGCTAACAGAGTGTGTATGTATGGTGTCTGACTGTCTGTTGTCTGCAAACTCAAATCAAAACTGGTTAAAGGTTTCTTTAGAAAAACTTAAATTTAAATATTAGAATATTAGGAAAATGCGCTCAGTGACCAATATAAATCAATGAATGTATTTTAATCGCATTTACTGTTATGTGCCGACATAATAAGATTAAGAACTAACTGCGATGCCTAGAACAGTTAGATAATTTACAATCAATGAAGTCAAAACATTTACCAGTGCCAGTGCTTCCTCGAACTTTCGAAATTAAAAACTTTAAAAACCCGTTTTAAAAAACCAGAGTTCTAAATTAGTTTACTAGTTACAGTGTACCGGCGTTTTTACAGAAAGATAGCATTCTAAATGTGTCCACAACAGCACGGTGTACCTTGTTTCCGCAGCTTCTTGTCCTTGAGCTGCAGTTTCTTCTGTTTGCCGCTGAAAGGCTTCTTTCTGTGCATGTTCGAATGTTGATCAACTCTCTCTGGAGTCTGGAACAAACGGCCACAGTTCACGTCCGGTCATAGGAGAACCTTCACCCTGTACAATTATTCCTTCATTTCATTCGCATTCCTTCGTCATTTTTATTATTATCTAGTTGTTTTTTTTTTTTTTTACTTCAAAGTCTTCTTTTTCTTTCTACTTCTTCTACCCCTTCTTCTATTTACTATTATCACAATTGTTTTGGTATCTTTCTATCCCCACCCACGTTCCCGTCCGTCTATGTGTGCTGTGCTGTATCAAGACTTAGTCACAAACGTCCTTAAAAGACATGTCGAGAACAGAAGACTTTGAATATCAGTGAATCCACATCGTTGTCCAGGATGAAAGACTTGGGAGTAAGAATTGGCACGGCCAGACGTGAGAGGTACATCGTGAAAACGAGGTGCCTCGTTAACCAACACAGAACTGGCACTATTATTAGCCACCGAACGCTGGTGTTTATGCTGGGGGGGGGGGGGGGGAGGATCTGAGCACCTATGGACCTTTCCGGAGTGCAATGAAGATACTCCGACTGATAACTAATAACTGAAGACCTAGTTACAGTTACATCCTAATACCTCGAAGTGAAGTTTCAGTACCTGTCTGTTTAGTTTAGTCGATGGATCAACATCACGGCACACGGATGTAATCTATAAGTGCTCCGTTTTCCTCCTTCTAACTCAAACCTGAGTCCGGAGAAACTCAGCTAAGTGCACGAACTCCGTAGCACCGGCGAGGATCCTGAAATACTTTGGGTAGATGTTTAACTCGAAATGTTGCCCGGGCAGCGCCGTTAGGCTACTCTTTTCCGATTTCCAACTGCCAAGGGATTTTTTACGTGCGCAACGATACACACGGGCGTCCGATCTCACGACCAGAGGAAATTTTATTACTATAAGTCCACGTGAAATAAATCCCGGCCCTCACCGGGCCGAGACATACCTCGAGACCCCGCAGCCGGCCAGTACCTGTCTAGCACACCCAACTGGTTTATGACCTTGGCGAGGGGAAGGAGACTACTACAACACAATCCTCTGTATATGGTACCTGGTGGGGTCGAGGGGAATCCCCGATAGAAACAAGGCCTGTTCAGAATCCAAAAGACCTAAGAATCTGTTCAGCCTGTTCAGAATCCAAAAGACCTAAGTGACAATGCATCGGACTTGAAAACTCACATTTTTTTTCAGAGGAATCACAACCACCCAGTCCAATAGTTCATATTTTTTTTCGCATATCCTATACAGGACATCGCTGTCAACACCAGCATTTTACCGCTGTCGTTGATTTCTTTGCAAGATTACGCTCAGTAGTTTGCCATTGCTTTCTGAGCGGCCGGCTCACTTATCCCGTAAGTTACCAACGCGGCGAGAACCGCTTCCAATTATCGCGCGCTGCGTTACCCTACGTGGATAAGTGGGATTACGGAGAAAGTCGTTTAACCACTCGGCCAGGGAGATCAGCAATAGTTCATATGGGCAGACAAAAAGATGTAGAAGAAGAGAGGGAATAAGAGAGTAAGAGAGATAGACTGCCAAGACAAAAGTCGTGGTCTATCAAGCCTGTGTCCTTAGTACTCTTCTTTATGGCAATGAAGCCTGGTCAACTTAACAAGAGAAACGTTTAAACAACATTCATATGTGGTGTCTGCAAAGAATACTTGGTATTAAGTGGCAAGACAAAATCACAAACACTGAAGTATTGGAAAGATCAGGTTGTGTGACGGTGTGTTGCATGCTCAGTCTTCGTAGACTTAGATGGATAGGACACGTTAGGAGGATGGATTATGGTAGAATACCACAGGACATTTTTTTTTGGGGGGGGGGGGTGAGGGCGAATAATTACAGATGGGTAAGAGATCTCGGAGTCGGCCTCTAGTACGATACAAAGATATAAGCGGGACATGATTGATGTAGGCATTGATATTGCTCCATGGAAGCAAGTCGCTGCTGGTCGTGTTGCTTGGAGGGCAAAGGTCAGAAATAGAAAAAGACAAAGAAAATGATTGCAGATAGGTCACACACTGAGCGTAAGATGGTGCGTGATGGTGGAAATGAACATGTGTTCACATTCATTCACTGTGACGAACATTTACAGGGCAAATTGATCTGATCAGTCACATTGGCTATCGGAATGGGTTTTAGTTATGCCTTTTTGAAGCACAATGTAACAAACTATCACCTGTCAAGTCGCCTTGCATTCTGTGGGAATTCAATAAATCCATT
Organism: Cepaea nemoralis; assembly: GCA_014155875.1. Taxonomy (NCBI): domain Eukaryota; kingdom Metazoa; phylum Mollusca; class Gastropoda; order Stylommatophora; family Helicidae; genus Cepaea; species Cepaea nemoralis. The sequence goes on from JACEFZ010015871.1 coordinate 160,171, forward strand.
GCTTGTCCACTTTCAACAGTAGCCCGGCTGATAATTACATTGGAGGAACCCGACAAGGTTAACCCGGTCAACAAATGCCCGCAGAAGTCGGCCTAACGGCCTAAATGCCAGCACAGATTCCCATAAGTGACTGGAATAGATTACGTACGCGATATATATTTCACTAACTGTATGTAGACTGATATAGGATTGACTTCTGGATCAACTCTAAAAGGCGTTTGATTAATTTGGGGTGATTTTTAAGCCACTCGAATTGGCGCAAGATAAACTAAAGAGTTAATATAGTTTACTAAAGCAAGGTCATAGCGTGATCGGTTGTGATTTGTTACATTTCCTCAGCCAAACCACTGAAGCAAGTGTGCGTTAATGACAGATAAAGACGCTAGACCAGTGGTTCTCAACCTTTTTTGGCGCGTGCCCCCCTTTTCGTATTTCCTACCTAAAAATCCCCCCTCCCGCCCCTACACAGTATACGTAATAATGGAAGTACATACCAAAACAAGTCTAGACGTCTACATAAAACGTGATTTGTAGGTCTACTTACTTTATAAAATGAATTTTTGAAGGGTGAGACGTACAGAACCGTAAAGTATGAAGGGAAAAACAAGATAAAGTAATCGGTTCTTGTATTATTAACGCAATCTTGAAATAATCTTCATTCCTCCCTGGAAACCCCAAAATTCCCCCCGGGGGGGGGGGGGGGGAGAGGGGATTCCCCACCGGTTGAGAACCACTGCGCTAGACGGACCAAGGCCGTTTTTTGGCAGTATGGCAGAGCAGTAGGTGTCAACAACTAAGGCAAGAAGCTGGCGTTCTCTCGGTATGCACGGCATTTCTAACTAGAAATTACCTATACAGGCACGACCTATCCCACAGTGCACGCGGGGCCTATGGAATGAGATGGTCTTAGCACGGCATAGGCCTGTAGAAACCTTCTGTTTTTGGACTAGTAGAAGAAGAAGAAAGAAGAGGAGGAGGAGGAGGAGGAGCAGCAGCAGCAGCAGAAGAAGAAGAAGAAGAAGAAGAAAAAGGAGAAGAAGAAGAAGAAGAAGAAGAAGAAGAAGAAGAAGAAGAAGAAGAAGAAGAAGAAGAAGAAGAAGAAGAAGAAGAAGAAGAAGAAGAAGAAGAAGCAGCAGCAGCATGTGAACAAACATATCTTCATATACTAAGTACACATACATTGTGAGTTGGAATGACCTGTTCACATCTTTCCTTTAAAGAGAAATCTGATGCCCATTTGACAAATCTTCGTTTACTCCATAGGTGTATGTAATCAGAAAACATGCGTCCTGAACTAAGGATTGAACTACGGACTGCTGCATTCATGAGCCAGTTGGTGCTGCAGCAGAACCCTGCAGATTCAAGATGTTGACTCTTGTGTCACTGGAAGTTACTTGGTTCCATCTTGGTAGGCAAGTAATGTACAGACTCCATGCTCATGAGCTCCTTAAGCAGTTACTTGGGTTCTGAATGCCCACCACCATTGCAGGAAACAGCTGTGACTCTTGTAGTTTCCTAGCATAGACAGTTTGAGTTCTCGACAGGCTTCATCATGCAGAGACCACGGTTGATTCTCCCTTTGTGAACCAGACTACTGTCTGGTCAGGAAACTTGTGAGTTAGTGACCAGAGATCTTGAGCCGGTATCAATCCCAACTCCAGCACAACACTGCCCCTGTACCCCAGGCTCAAGTTAGCTGAGACTCCTTTACAGGACATGGCAGTCAGCCCCAGCATTATTTGGCTGTTTTGTTTACCAGGCAAGTTTACGTTCAGTAGTTTGCCATTGCTTTCTGAATAACCAAAGCTCATCATCATTACGTGCCATGTCGATAAGTGTGGTCATGTTTCGCCATCTTCTTCTTCTGCGTTCATCCGGAATATTTTTTGGAACGTAATTGCGTTGGGCCTGTTTACAGCACAGCTGCGATATTTGCACCTTTCGGCCGATATATCCAACTTCTGCAAGCATCTGTTGACCGGGTTAACCTTCACAGAGTTTCACCATTTCACTCGACTACCGAGTCGTGGATCAGCAGTGTCTCGACCATGCCATCCAGGTATTTACTTCTCTGTCTTCCCCTTGTTCTCTTTCCCTCAATCATGCCAGTTATCACCAAGTCCTCCAATTTATTTCTTCTCACAACGTGACCAAAAAATTCTGACTGTCTGCAGCTAATTTCTATAAGTGTACGATCTTCATTTGTTTCTTGTAGGACTTGGTCATTGGTTTTTTGTTTTTGTCTGTCCGGGTATTCTTTGCATTTTCATCAAATACCACATCTCCACAGCCATCAGATGTTTTTCAGCTTGACTGCTCATTGTCCACGCTTCACATCCATACAAAAGTACAGGTTCTATGTAGCACTTCAACACTCTTTTTCTCGTTGCAAATGACATCTTTTTATTGGTCAGAATGTTTTTCATCTTGCTAAAGGCTACCTTCGCATAGCAATTCTTGTTCTAATCTCTTCAATGACTTGGTCATTGGTTTTTTGTTTTTGTCTGTCCGGGTATTCTTTGCATTTTCATCAAATACCACATCTCCACAGCCATCAGATGTTTTTCAGCTTGACTGCTCATTGTCCACGCTTCACATCCATACAAAAGTACAGGTTCTATGTAGCACTTCAACACTCTTTTTCTCGTTGCAAATGACATCTTTTTATGGTCAGAATGTTTTTTCATCTTGCTAAAGGCTACCTTCGCATAGCAATTCTTGTTCTAATCTCTTCAATGACTTGGTCATTGGTTTTTTTGTTTTTGTCTGTCCGGGTATTCTTTGCATTTTCATCAAATACCACATCTCCACAGCCATCAGATGTTTTTCAGCTTGACTGCTCATTGTCCACGCTTCACATCCATACAAAAGTACAGGTTCTATGTAGCACTTCAACACTCTTTTTCTCGTTGCAAATGACATCTTTTTATTGGTCAGAATGTTTTTCATCTTGCTAAAGGCTACCTTCGCATAGCAATTCTTGTTCTAATCTCTTCAATGACTTGGTCATTGGTTTTTTTGTTTTTGTCTGTCCGGGTATTCTTTGCATTTTCATCAAATACCACATCTCCACAGCCATCAGATGTTTTTCAGCTTGACTGCTCATTGTCCACGCTTCACATCCATACAAAAGTACAGGTTCTATGTAGCACTTCAACACTCTTTTTCTCGTTGCAAATGACATCTTTTTATTGGTCAGAATGTTTTTTCATCTTGCTAAAGGCTACCTTCGCATAGCAATTCTTGTTCTAATCTCTTCAATGACTTGGTCATTGGTTTTTTGTTTTTGTCTGTCCGGGTATTCTTTGCATTTTCATCAAATACCACATCTCCACAGCCATCAGATGTTTTTCAGCTTGACTGCTCATTGTCCACGCTTCACATCCATACAAAAGTACAGGTTCTATGTAGCACTTCAACACTCTTTTTCTCGTTGCAAATGACATCTTTTTATTGGTCAGAATGTTTTTCATCTTGCTAAAGGCTACCTTCGCATAGCAATTCTTGTTCTAATCTCTTCAAGACATCTCCCATTAGATGTTATTACTGTTCCGAGATAGTTATACTGATTCACTTGCTAAAGAATATTCCCATTTACTTGTATATTACATTGTGGTATTTCCTTCTTCCTAGTGACGACCATAATCTGTCTTCTTACAATTTAATTCTTTTTTTTTGGTGCTCGCTCACTTTGAACTCAAGCTTAGTCCATACACATTATTTATAGTAGTGATGAACTGAATTTTGCGTGTGGACAAGCTTTCCCTATTAAGTGTCCCACGTCAACAGGTGAATCCACTCTGACTTCAGAGGTACTTGTAATTTATGTCCCCAAGTCAAGGACGACAGGTCAACATTTTAGTTCAGCTGTCCGGTGTAGGGGTTGAACGCCTAACCTCGGCATCAGCACACCGGATGTTTAAGAAGAACACGATGACCTGCGAACTTAATTCTAATCATAGTTGTTCACAGTGCGCAACAACCATATCAGATCTACTAAATGTTGCAAATCCTGCTAATTTCTGCAATCAATACTGTATCATCCACATATCTAATGTTATTGATGATTTTTCCTCCAATGATGATTCCTTTCATATCTTCTACATTTCTGAAAATATTTTCACTGTACAGGGAAAAAATATCTGGAGACGTTACACATCCCTGTCTCACACCTCTCTTAATAGGCTGATAATGACCTACTTCATTACCAATCCTTATGGCAGATTGTTGTTTCCAATAAATGTTTTTTTTACAAGTCTAAGGTCTTTCTCATCAATTTGTAGATCTGCAAGCATCTTTATCATGTTGACATACCATTGTATGAAAATCAACCACCGTGGCCTGCTTCAAAATCATCTTCAGCTGTATTGTGAACATGGTATACGGGATTGCAAATCGTGTTTGCAAGACCGCCGTCATAGTGCCGGTGTTTCCCAGGTAGGTTGGAGATATATGTTGTTAGTCACTACAAACGAGTTCATATAAACACAGAATTAGAATGTGTATCACAGACTTAAATCCACACTGTGCTCCATGACTACCTGAAGTAAACAAACAGTTCTATAGCAGATACTGCCACAGGGACGTGAAGTGTACTCTAGGCCATGACAAAATGAGGTGAGGGTTTTAGTTTCCTTCCTCATCAACTCTAATTCCCACAATTCTGAAAATCGTCTGGTGCCCATTTCTCTGAGCTGGGGCCAATCCTAGATGATCCTCCCTGTGCTAGGATTTCAACCCTGACCATTGTTTTGGCAGACAAGTGCACCAACTATTATAAAGACCTTCTTCCATGTCATGAGGTGAATTGGGTATGTGGTCATCATTATCAAGTGCCCTGCCAGCTGGCATAGGCGTTCATGGCTCTCCACAGATCTCGGTCTTTAGTTTTCTGGATCAACTCTGCTGCCGACATTCCTCCATCCCACCGCCTCAGCCTCTCTTCCCCTCAATCTTTCCAGTTGTCATGTTCTCCAATGCCTCTCTTCTCATCACATGACCGAAGAAAGATGTTTGTCTCTGTCTTATTGTTGTATATAATGTTCTAGTTTCATTAGCCTGTTTCAGGCAATCGTTGTTAGTTACTCTGGCAGTCCAAGGAATTCACAACATTCGTCTCAGGAACCACATCTCTGTTGCTTCTAATTTCTTCTTAGTTTGTTCATTTACATTCCAGGGTATATGGTGTTAGACCCATAATGTGATTACCCAACCAGCATGCAATGAGGGTGGGTACAGTACCATGCTGGCCGGCTTTCATTGCCTGGGCATTCTCTGGTAGCCACTTTAGGCTGGGTCCACCTGGGTGCCTGGGTCATGTTTTTGTCAAACCTGCACCTCCAGCAGGATTCAAACACAGAATGACTGGACCAGCAGGCAAGTGTGCTAGTTGCACTACTGCAGCTGCCATGACTTCTCGGAAACATAGCAAAATAACACATCAAGGTGTACAGCATGGTTATCTATAACAAGAAAAGAGTTGTGTCTGAGGGAAATTATTTGTAATGGATGACTGGAGATACAACACTATATACATCATACACAAGTTGTTATCATGGGCATAACACAACACAACAACACCGTCATATGTACAGTTGGATATTTCCCTATGTAGTACAATACATCCCCACAAAATAAATCACTTTACTGCACCACATGACATGCCACTACGGTCATTAAGCATGACCTGTGATTAAATAGGGCTAAAAGGCAGGAGGGGTGACTTAATTGCTTAGTGTTCTTTCCCATCTAGCCTGGCCTCCCTCCCATCTAGCCTGGCCTCCCTCCCATCTAGCCTGGCCTCCCTCCCATCTAGCCTGGTCTCCCTCCCATCCAGCCTGGCCTCCCTCCCATCTAGCCTGGCCTCCCTCCCATCTAGCCTGGTCTCCCTCCCATCCAGCCTGGCCTCCCTCCCATCTAGTCTGGTCTCTCTCAAAAGAGCAGCAAATCGCCAAAAGTACTGCACAGAGCATAAACTCCACAGCTCGAACAAGCCTCTCTTTCATTAAAATTAAAACACTGCACCCAAGAACCAAATGATGAAGTCCAAATATTTAACACAAGGCAGATGACAAAATCACTCTGTCACAAAGATGTGTGATGATGGCCACAAAGCAAGATGTGATGATTCATAAGAAATATTCCAAATTAAAAAGATGGCACCACATGATAGCAAACTTTGTGCTGGTGGTAAGAAATATTTTTTGTGTTTGGGTATTTTATATATGTATATATTTGCATGAGAAAGCCTCAAAATAGTAACAGAGATTTCTGAAACAGTGCTGTATTTGCTAGTTTCATATAACCACACAGGCAGCATCATACTATATGTACGTTAATGTGACAATCACAGGGCTTTTGTACACAATCACCAACACTGTAATGTCTGTTTGCTTTTTGCTTGCTTTGAACTCAAACGTAGTCCATATACGTGCTACTACTTCTAGCACATTAGACTGATCTTTGCATGTGAATTAGCTTTCCCTATTATCAGTGTCCCTCGCCATCAGGTGAACCCACTCTGACTTCTGAGGTACTTGTAATTTACACCCCAAAGTCATAGGCGCGAAACTAACATTTTAGTCCAACTGACCGGTGTAGGGGTTGAACCCGCTACCTCAACATCAGCAAACTGGATGTTTAAGAACGAGTGTTCTTATCCATTCGGCCATGCTGATCTCCAGCAAGACGGTGATGGCTTCTACATACATGCATAAACACACACACACACTCGCATTCATTTCTTCTCCCACCTTTCCTGTCCCAACAGAGATAGGTCCTCACCCAACAGAGCATAGGCTCAAACCCACCCCTTTGTAGACTGACTTATGACAGGTTGGATGGTGCAGCTATGGTTTTCTACAGGACGAGGGAGTCAGTCTCCCACCAACCCTCCTGAGTTATCTCTGATGACATGCATGGTAGCTCACAGTATTACAATTCTTTGCCTCCCTATGGGCCCTGGTCACATGGGCAACTTGCCATCAAGCACACACAAACATTCTCTAACAAACACAAACAGAATAAAATAAGAAGACAATGTCGACAACCCAATCAGTTAAAGCACAAGCAAACACAACCCAATCAGTTAAAGCACAAGCAAACTATACAGACTTTAACGTCATGTCCACCAACAGTGGCAGGGCCTCGACAAACTCATGACAAATAAATACAATAAATTACACAATATGCCATTGCTAGTAGGATCACTCTCATAGTATACAGATACCTCCATGAGTGCTGCATAATGCAATCGCCTCCCATAGATGACATCATGAGAATCTTAGCACAGTGCACAAACTCTGTAACACCAACCAGGATCCACATGCATGAATACCATAACTAAATATAATTTTTTGTGGGCAGTTACAGCATATTTCTGGTACAGGACTTGCTTCTTTTTTTTTGGTGTATTTGCAAAACCCCATGCCATTGACACCACGAACCATACAACATTGCTAAAACCAGAGGTGGACATCACACCTTTAAGCCACTCCCCCAGCAGCAGGAAGCAATAACAGCAGGAACAACAATGCAATCACAACAGCTGTGGATAGTCAAGGTGTCTGATTGTCCAATACTTCATGGGACTTGTGTTTGATCCTTGGCAAAGCTCGGGATGTTTGAACAAGTCCTTGACTGTACACAATGTAGCGGCTGCCCGGGCAACCAGCCTTTACTCCTCAACCCAGACTTGGACAACCAGCCTTTATTGCTCAACCCATTCTTGGACAACCAGTCTTTACTCCTCAACCCAGACTTGGACATCCAGCCTTTACTACTCAACCCAGACTTGGACATCCAGCCTTTACTACTCAACCCAGACTTGGACATCCAGCCTTTACTCTTCAACCCAGACTTGGACATCCAGCCTTTACTCCTCAACCCAGACTTGGACATCCAGCCTTTACTCTTCAACCCAGACTTGGACAACCAGCCTTTACTCTTCAACCCAGACTTGGACAACCAGCCTTTACTCCTCAACCCAGACTTGGACAACCAGCCTTTACTCCTCAACCCAGACTTGGACAACCAGCCTTTACTCTTCAACCCAGACTTGGACAATCAGCCTTTACTCAACCCAGACTTGAACAAACAGCCTTTACTCCTCAACCCAGACTTGGACAACCACCTTTTGCTCCTCAACCCAGACTTGGACAACCAGCCTTTACTCTCAATCCACACACAACTCTTCTGACACATACCAGTAATAGTACAGATGCCATAATGAAAACAACAACACAACCACAAGTGTATTACTTTCACAGGAACTAATATAAAACAAACAGTCAGATTTCATTAGCAAGTTCTGACTAAACGTAAGAAGTATGATCGTACATGACACGCCAGTTAGCTCACATGAAGAAGAGCCAATCACTGTGTTCCAGGCAGAAAGAGTTAATAATGAAGAATCAGAAAATTCTAAATATATGAATGGTTACAAAAAGATATGGCTGTACATCTGTGTACAAAATCATACTAAAACTGCTGGTGGCAAAAGTCAGCAAACATACAACAGCAGACACACAGCCTACTGGCTACTAATCTAACATGATCATTCAGGCATCATAAAAATATCAATAGTTGACAGTTTTCATCACCAAGTTCCTGGCCAACTGATGCTTCATTACAGCCAAATATTTTTAGTCATAACTCTGAACAGCTGATAGATCCAATCCCTGGGGAACCATTGAACAACCAATAGATCCAAACCCGTGGCAACCATTGAACAACCTAGAGATGCAATTCCTGGGGAACCACTGAAATAATGAGAAAAATATTCACAGCTATTGATCAGCACTTACAGAACACATAACAGAGAAGTAAAATCAGAGGACACAGCAGACAAAAGAATTGATCAAAATGAATTGAAAGTCACATACATACTGAAATCTAAACATGATGGGGGGCAACATGGCAGAGACATGGTGTCCACTTCAGATTCAGAAGGTACTGGGTTCGATCTCATAGTGGTGGGAATTTTGTCAAAAACCATTCATGTCAAATGATATCAACCACATCATCTCCCATTCTCTTGGGTAGTGAGATTTGACATCTAGCTTCTCAGATAAGGGTGAAAAAACAAAAAAAACAAGAGTTTCTGTGTCCAAGTTGTGAACATAAAAAATCCCATGGTGGTTGGAGATCACGAACAGTAGGCTGTTCAGCTGCTGCCCTAGCAAAACTGTTAGGACAGAAAACCCACCAAGGGCGGACAGTGCCAATGTCCTTGAGTGGAATCTGTCCAGAGGAAGAGAACTTAGCACAAATGGATGCCGAAGCCGGGGGAGCTGATCTTTACAGTGGATAACTAGGTGAGAGGGATAAAGAAGCAGCAGAAGAAACATGTCGCCTGCAAGAGACTTCTGTGCCTTGCTCAAGAAACAAGTGTATTTCAACACAACAAGCTAGATACCACAAACAGAGGCACCCCTGTCATTTGGGTGGCACACTTGTATCCTGGTGTGCGCACAGCTTCCATCTTGTTATTGTCTAGTGTATTGTCTCATTTCTTCTGCCGGTCATCTTACAATAGAGCTTAAGACCACAACATACTCATGCTAAACCTTTTGTAGATATGTCCATGGCAGATTGGATTTGACAGCTAAGTTTATTATGAGATGAGGTAACCAGTGTCACATCAACTCTCCTGAGTCCATCTTATGATGATGTTTGTCCATTAAGAATGATGATGACCATTCAATTCATCCAGTGGGGTCGAAAGTTTGGAGCCTTGAGTTCTAAGAAGCCTGGTAAGGCCTATTTTGGCTTGAAATGTTATTTGACAATGTGGGCCAAGAATGCTTGACGTTCCAGGAGGGGGAACTCCTGCAGTGGTTTTTTTTTTTGGTCGTCTTTTTTCCCACAGCTCTTGCAGTCTTTTTGCATCACAAGTGAAAATAGCGAACGAAAGAAGACAAGTGACAACACCTTTGCATAATGAAGAATGTCTTGTGCAATTCCGTCTGAATCCAGCGGCAGGACAAGTCAAGATGACTGGAGAAGAATACAGATGCAGTGGATGACCAGGGTGCTCTACATGCCTTGCCGTGCTCATTACGTTCCACAACGCTTTGCAGGTATATGCCGTCTTGCCCACTGAATCATCAATGATTTCTTCCACGCAGTCTGTCGAGTCCTGTCTTCACATGCTGGGTAGGCATACTCATCGACTGGTTTAAGATATTATATGCATGGTAGGTTACCATTCTTTGCTTCCCTTATGTAGCACACATGTATTTCTGTCTATTGTTTTCCTATGTCTCTTATATATGCTCACCAATACCTGTGAATATATTTCTCTAGAGACCCAACCACTGCAGGTCCAGGCATAGCTATCCCAGCTGAGATGGCTTGGTCATGTCTGCAGACTGGCAGAAACATGAGCAGACACTGAGCACCCATGAATTGCGCCTGAAAATGTCCGCACATGATGTCACCAACAGTACTGTACAGATGGCTCTCTGTATAATGACCACACCCCAGAGCAAAAGAGACATTCTAGAGCATAAGGAGCAACAGAGACCAGACAGTAATGTGTCAAATAGTCAAGTGCGGGACAATCTTAAAAACGTTTCATCTGAAAGAAGAATTGTCTCTTTAACCATGAAGTTATGACCAACCAAAATCAGTGATTAACATTTGTATACTGTTCCAAACAATTATCATATCTGTGTAAATTATCAAACTTTTCTTAGCCCTTAAAAAACTGCCAAAGAACACCCATCAGAAATATAAAATCACAAGTGTATATACCCAAAGTAGGAGTCTAAGTACGACAAGCAGACATCTTTGGAAACCCAGATATTTAAATATGCACAGTAAGAAATAACTCCCACACAGATGCCACAAACCACATCAAATATATGATGCCTGCCCAGGAGAATCCTGGACATGCAGACACTCACTGCCCAGAGGCTGACGACCGCCATGTAAAGTTTGCTTGTGATCATGTGCTGGCATAGAAACAGGGTCATCATGGTGGCCCGTGTGGAGTGTCCGGATGGAAAGGAAAACTTGTCCACAGATGGCGCTATGAATATATCCATGACGTTGTGACTGGGTCTTCCTCTGCGAAATGTCATCTTCAACAGGCCGACAATAATCAGGTCAAAGATAAGGGCTGGAAGAAAATATTATGCAGTTAGAGAAAAGGATAACAGTTAACTATGATGATGTAAACAAAAGGTGTAATAAAGCTGATTATACAGAACTGTTCCGTGTAACAGAGTTCATGCACTGTACTGAGAGGCTTGCCATGAGCCTGACGACGTCATGGCATGGTTCAGTTATAGCCTGGGTCACAGAGTACAGGTTGCGACTGTGTTCAGAATTGAACACGGGAACGGGGAAAGCAGGGGCTTTCCACACAACGTGAAAAACGCTGGAGCTCACTGCCCAGGTGACAGGAAGTGAGCTCGGGACAAGTTAGTCGGCGTGGATCCATCGTCCTGTGTGGACATGGTGAAAAGTAGACAGCGTTATGGCTCTATATTGAGCCACGCATTTAATCTGTAATGTAGTGTAATGTGATGTGACTGTCGAATAAGTGATGGCATCTTCGATTATGTGATTGTGTATATTATACGTAGGAAACTTATAACAGTCTTTGTGTTCACTCTTGTTTAAGTTAACTGCAGTTCGAGTGGGTGAGGTTTATGACGTATGATTGAGTAACCATGATATACTCATGTGCTGCGAGATGACCAGGGTTCTGACTGGAGAGGAAGAGAAGAAGGAGTCATCCCCTGTTGGACACGAGAAGTGTTGCTACACAAGTATTGATAGTAGCTCATTCAGATAGACCCAGACACAGACCCTGGCACTTGGGGGTTTATCGTCCATATGAATCCTGAGGCCACAGATGATGATTTGACATACGTAACACGTGCCAACGTAAAGTTTAAGCCACAAAGTATCATTCTACAAGTAGAGAATTGGCTAACGGAAAAGTTGATATCACACATGATGAAACGAGAAACATAATCACCAACTCCTGCTATCATAATGAATTTAAAATGACAAACAGGCGTTGAAACTGTACGCATTATAAAAGGCATGTGAACAATTGAACAGATTCGGCAAAAAGATGTAGTCAACAAGTGTAATAATTAAATGTCTTATCAAGTATTGGAAATGTGACTAGGTAAAGTATATAAACAGTTAGTACTATGTGATTGAAGATATGGTTGCAGGACTTTAAAGAACAAGAGAATTTGATTTCTTACAAAGGTGTCACTAAGTTGAACTGTGAAATTATTAGAAGTGTGAATAAAGACAAATCAAGGCGTCAACAGCAAGTATTGATTATGTTAATGAGGGCAATGGACACATGTAAACATGGGAATTCCCCGTACGAACTGTTAAAACCAGGTCACAGCAAGAGAAAATATGAATCAGGCCTACAGAGTTGTGACAGGCTTGCTGTGTCAACAAGTGAGGTCAGACGGTCGACAGGTCTACTGTGTTGATGAACATATGGTCAACAAGAGAAGCGACAGTCATAGCTGGCTACAGCGTGTACATTCAAGAAACGACACACAAGTTAACAATTTGAGGACATCAGGATGTGATCAGCCAGGCTGAAATAAACTATTGTAAAACGGGAACATTTTCTAATAAACACCGGAACTGAGTGAACTTGTAAAGTGCCGGTATTTGACAGAACACCGTGTTATATTCGAGGGGCCTGGTGTGTGTGTAGTTCATAGTTGCCGTAAAAACATTAAGTGGGCTATTGGATCAACTGAAATTAGGTTAAATATTGTAACTGTGTGATTAGACAGTGTAAGTTAGGAGAGTTGTAAACAAACAGCAGGACAGTTTAAGCTAAGAACGGGCAATATAGAAGCCATTAGCGTTGTGCAATTAGTATTTAACATTAGTCCTATATTATTATTAAGCATGTGTAGTTATATTTTGTGATATGTTGTTATTGTTTAGTTTGTGTTAGATATGTTATGTAATTGTGAATTTGTTTTATGTGACAGTAACCTAACGAATGCATATAAAATTACTTGGTAGTAAAGTAGTAGCATTATGTAATAATTTGAGTGCAGCCTACGTTAGGAAATAACTATAATTATAATTATTGAACAACGTACTAGTTCACAGTTAGTGTAATAATAGTTAAGGATTACTAGTACTTATGTGTGGAAACCAATATCTTAATGAACAGTATACGATAATAAGATGATAGTAGTGATTAGTGAACGATACTGTAGAATATTTTACGGTTATGTTGTTATAATTAATTTTGGTTATAGGTTACTTTTATGCAGATTTCTGAATTTTGTTATAATTTTTAGTAATTATTTTGTTGGTTCTTAATGATTTATTGCATGCAGAAGTTTGGTTAATTTAGATCATCATCATTTCTTGCATGCAGGTTTGAGGAGGATATTATTATTTTTCTTCAGGTATTTTATTGTTATTTAAAATAGAATGGGCAATTGTTTGTCCAGTGGAAAATTAACAGATATGGAATAAACACCTGGCGAAGTGAATTTCGCATGAGTGAGTTTGTTTACAACTGGAGACGTGCATTGCCGGCATGGTTCGTGGGTAATCTTTCTGTGCCGACAAGAGCATTTCTCAAGAATGTGTTTGGCATCGTGTGGGGCAGCCTTCCGGCATATGGCATGGGTAATTGTTATGTGGCGGGGGACCTGCTATACAGGGTGTTGGGCATATGTGATTGTAGGTTCAACTAACTGTTGTTGTGTGTATGGGTTAATGATACACAACAGAGTGTTGTTGCGGAAAAGAGTGGTCTAGAAATAAAAATAGCGTTACAAATGATAACAGCTTGTGAGGTTGTGTTACATCAACACCTGACCGGTGTCACGTCTCTGGGTTATGATACGCGACATTGTTTTGGGCTATGGTGGAACATCATTTCTAAGTATTTAGTTCATATTTTCCACTGTATAAATTTCTCTGAAGTTGAGTTTGTGGCATGGAAAATTATTTAGGTTAACATCATTATGTCTTGCATGCTATGGTTGAGTGTGGTAGTTGGTTTAATTTTCATTAGTGGATTTTGGTTAATACTATCTTTAGTGAATGGGAATTCATGTCAAATGGGTGGATATCCGAGCGGTGTTTGGCAGTGCAGTGTTCTCTTTGGTAACATCAGACTGGTCGACTCTAGCACCGGCATTGGCGGAGATCGCTGGGAGAAAACATCAGTTGGGATGGAACCGGAGATGACTTTGTCAATATTGATAGTATGATAAGTTACGTCATGTGGGCGGCTGATCTCTGATACGGGTTATGGTGGTTGATGTGAATGGAATGAATGTGTTAAATGATAATCCGTGACGGGGACCGGCGGCACAGATCATTTCGATATTTGTTAGGTTTATATTTTAATTTTGAAAGATTTTGTGATTGACAACAGTGGTGGGTAGGTAAAACCATATGGGTATTGGCATCATTTAATGTGGGGTTGCTAACACCGGGTGAGCTGAGTGTGTGGCTCGCTGTGTGATGGCGGTCTCGCATTGCTAGGTTGTTAATATGTGTGGTTTAGTGGCAGATGGAGACTCACTCATGTATGGAGGCACTATGAATTAACTGCACTGTACAGAACTAACCTATGTAAATAACGTGATGATTGATTGCATGTATTACTAACACGTGGTCATGGTGCCACATAGCAATACAGGTGAGTTAGAATTGAAATTGAAGAGATGTTATTGGAAAGGAAGCTATATTGCAATATGAGTATGATTATGTAATTAGTATAGAGATTGATTAGTAATTATTTTATGGAATAGAGAACTTAAATTATAAGCAATGATTGTTATTATTGCAAATATAGCATTATACTATATGTTATATAATTATATGATTGATGTTGGGTGTTAGATAATTATTATTACTATTACATATTTATTATTTTATACGTATTAATGAATATTGTGAACTATTTATGTAAATGCTATATAATTTTAGTAATGAGAATATAATTACTTATTGGTTGAGTATAGATATTATTTAATTGTGTTATTAATTGATTGATGGAGACATATATTTGTGTTCATATTTATTATGTTGCATCTATTGATATTTGTTGATTGATTTTGATTAATATAGAAGAAATTGTTTAGATTTATAGGATACTTAGTATTGGAATCATTAATGAAATTGATGAGAGTACGATATAGAGGATGAAGACACAATAGAAGCTGTGGCAGTTGAAGCGTAATGAGTTGGTCAAATGGACCGAACGGCCAGTAATATAAGATGCTCTCAGGCTTATTAGCTGCAACTATGTTCATTGCTATACGCTGGGTCTACAACGACAGAGTCAAGAGGATGTTTAGGCTGGCGGTACTTGGAACTTTGTATAGGCATGGGCGGTGGTGGAAGGCTGTGGCTGCAGTGGTTGACTGACTGGGGATGCGGGTGGTCAAGTATGGTAACGCGAAAACAGCAAAGATGTGCTGGCCTGTACTTGGAACTTAGTATCTTCCTTGGATAATCCTTGCAGTCGGGTATCAGTCTGTCTACCATGGGAACGCTGGCTTGCGTTGTACAGGTGGCCTTGTATGTAACGCGATAACAGCTGATCTTCTAGACCTGGGACGAGTGGCTTAGCAAATGAGTGGTGAGGATGAGCAGATGAAGCTGAGTGATGGTAGTCTTGTATGACCACTATAGACGCTACCTGCCAACAAAACGCGGAAATTGATTATGATACCATCATAGCATTAATAGAATGGAAATATTAAGTCTCGGAGTCATATTACAAACTGAGGGTTCATATATAGACAGATTAGAATTTAGATGTAGAAATTCTGATTCAATGTTACAAGAACAGTTACATTGATATTGTTATATAGTAATTTGATAAAAGGTTGTAGGACAAAATAGAGGTAGCATTTGGATGTACTTTATATGTTGATGAGAATAATTAACTAGTTGTATATTTCAGAGTGACAAGAACTTAACAAGGTTTATGGAAAGACGACAGATAGTTAAATTAGAATTAGAACTACATTAATATTGCTTACATAACTGAAAATTGGATATTTCAAAAATTGATTCTCAATTTTTGCCCGTGGAAGGGGGGGAATGCCATGAGCCTGACGACGTCATGGCATGGTTCAGTTATAGCCTGGGTCACAGAGTACAGGTTGCGACTGTGTTCAGAATTGAACACGGGAACGGGGAAAGCAGGGGCTTTCCACACAACGTGAAAAAACGCTGGAGCTCACTGCCCAGGTGACAGGAAGTGAGCTCGGGACAAGTTAGTCGGCGTGGATCCATCGTCCTGTGTGGACATGGTGAAAAGTAGACAGCGTTATGGCTCTATATTGAGCCACGCATTTAATCTGTAATGTAGTGTAATGTGATGTGACTGTCGAATAAGTGATGGCATCTTCGATTATGTGATTGTGTATATTATACGTAGGAAACTATAACAGTCTTTGTGTTTCACGTCTTGTTTAAGTTAACTGCAGTTCGAGTGGGTGAGGTTTATGGACGTATGATTGAGTAACATGATATACTCATGTGCTGCGAGATGACCAGGGTTCTGACTGGAGAGGAAGAGAAGAAGGAGTCATCCCCTGTTGGACACGAGAAGTGTTGCTACACAAGTATTGATAGTAGCTCATTCAGATAGACCCAGACACAGACCCTGGCAGGCTCATTGTGTGATCTATGCGAGGTGATCTTTGACCAAAACCAAATTAATAGAGGACACTATACAGGTTTCATTGCCTCACTCTTCTGATGTTCTAGCTTATACAAATGTCTTCAGTGACTGCCACTTCACAAACGCTTATTCTTTTTTTAATAATGCCAAACTAATTCACAAACTCCTACATCAAAATGCTCCAAGCTACTTGTGGCCACTGTTTAAATATAACGCAAGACATAACAACTGACCAAACATACTTCATGTCCCTAAACCTAGGATAGATTTATACAAAACAAGTTAAGCGTTTTCCACAACTCAGCCGTGGAACAATCTTCCAGAACATATCCAAGACACAACTAATCCCTATACATACAATCACAATCTATTTGAACACTATCTCTGTACAGACTATATGCCCCCTTAAAATAACAATAATAATAATCTCAACGGACAACTAGTTTAATAAACATCCTCCTAACAGTGGCCTTAGCTAATTATTATTGCCATGTCAAAAATTATTTTAGTGAGTCATGTATTATTGATTCTTGCACAAATTTCCATGCGTTTATAATGCATATAATTTCTGTGGTTGTCGTCGTCTAAGATTAGCTTCATAAGTGATGTATTAATGAAATAATGTATGACAGCAGAGATATAAGAAGGACAGAATGTATGACAGGCCTACATGCCCAAATCTTAACACTTTGTTCATTCGATGTCATCTGTGGCATTGTATCCACTGAGAACTTATGGAGGTATCCCTTTGCAATGAAAATGAACCTTTATAACCCAAAGTAGGCCACACACACACACCACTAAATATGAGAGCAACTAACAGATAATAATAATAATATTAATAATAGCCTCCTTCAGTCTATTTGACTATGGGTTGATGCACCGCATAAACAGGAACTCTCCAGTCATACAGCATGATCCTTCATTCGGCATGCTATTTTCTCCTCTTCATGTTAAAGTTGTCTCCTTTCACTGAATTCAAGCTGATTGTTTAAATCTTCCAAGAGATCAACGTCCTCAGATACCCTGTTAACCAGGAAAGGCATTCATGTTGATGTTCTTGACAACTCTGTTAATCATAATCCTCCATACCACTGTCTCTGTCCATCTAGCATTATGTCTCAGGACTGCCTATGCCTCTTTTCCCACTGATCTTGTCAGTTGTCACTGTGTTTTCCAATGCCTCTATTCTCATTACATGACCAAAGAATGCTATTTGTCTCTTTCTTTTTGTTATATATAATGTTCTAGAACTTCCTAGAGATATCAAGGATCAAATGCGGACAATGTTAAGTGGAAGATAAGTCTGTTCTCTTGCTGGGCATAAATGGTTCAGATCTCACTACTGTATTAGAGAGAGCTGTTGGCAGGAGCTGTATATAACAAACTTACCAAAAAACAAATTCACCGACATCTCGATGTCTTCCGACTTGTGGGAAAACAAAAACAGCAAGACGGCCCCAGCAATCCATGGCACACCGTGGCAACTGATCTCCAGGATCTTCATCAGCGGCCGCAGGTTACCCCAGGATGACTCTTTAGTGGCACAGAGAGCCAGGTGGCAGGTCATGCGATGGTCCACAGCCAGGAAAGAGTCCCAGAGAGACAGACAAGCAGATCTGCATACCTCTGCTGCTGCTTCCACTTCTGAGGAGTTAGTTTCCTCAAGCTTTTGTACCATAGGCCGCTTTCTCATTGTTGGTAATTCTGAGGAGGTGGGACCTGGAAATGTGGAGAATTAAATGTTAGACTTGAAGGAGGATGGAAACAAGAGAAGGAAACAAATTAATAGAGGGACAAGTAAGTGAGGCAGCCCAGCATTGTTAGAAAATAGCAAACAAATTAAAAGTGGAAAGATAAAACTCATCAATCAATAAAGTGTAGGTCAGCATGACTGAATGGATAAGAACATGTGTTCTTAAACATCCGGTGTGCTGATGCTGAGGTAAGGGGTTCAACCACTACACCAAACAGTTGGACTAAAATGTTGACCTATCGTTCTTGACTTGGGGATGTAAATTACAAGTAACTCTGAAGACGAGTGTAGGTTCGCATGATGGTGAGGGACAATGTTAATAGGGAAAGCTAACCCACATGCAAAATTCAGTCCAGCACTACTAGTAATGGTGTGTATGAACTTCGCTTGAGTTCAAAGTGAGCGAGCACAGAAAGAAAACAACACAACAAAAATCAATAGTGTCATCTCCAACATTAAGGACTGTCATGATTGCCTATCCTAGTTACAAGTTTTAGTTGAATGTCCTTTACAGGACATCATAATCAACCCCAGCATATTATCATTGGTTGTAACTTACTAGGCAATTGTTATGCTCAGTAGTTTGCCATTGTTTTCTGAAAGAGTGATGCTCATGTCATAGAAATCAACACAAGGTGTTACGCTTTCAAATCGTCTGCAGCTGATTTTGAACCCTCAAATCAGTGTCTCACTGCCCTTAAGCCACAGTGTCATTACTGGTAGTCATTAATCAATTTAAAATCATCACCATATGCCATGCAGATAAACAGGCTGGTCATGTTTCGCCATCTCGTACCATCACCAGAGTCGCAGACCAGCTCTGTGTTCTTGTCTCAATCATACGATGTGGCCAAGCCATCCAGGTATTTACTTCTCTGCCTTCCCCTTGTTCTTTTCCCCTCAATCTTGCCAGTTGTCACCAAGTTCTCCAATTTATTTCTTCTCATAACGTGTCCAAAAAATGGTGACTGTCTACGTCTAATTTCTCTAATTAGTTAAAGGTTTTCCTTTGCTTCTTGTAGTACTTGGCCATTGGTTTTTCTGTCTGTCCATGGTATTATTTGCATTTTCCTCAGAAACCACATTTCCACAGCCATTAGATGTTTTTCAGCCTGTCTGCTCATTGTCCACGCTTCACATCCATACAAAAGTACAGGTTCTATGTAGCATTTCAACACTCTTTTTCTCGTTGCAATTGACATCTTTTTATTGGTCTGTATGTTTACTGTTTTCCATCTTGTAAAAGCCATAGCGATTATTATTCTAATCTCTTCAAGGAAACCTCCCATCAGATATTATGACTGTTCCGAGATAATTGTACCGATTCACTTCTTTAAGAATATTCCCATTTACCTGTATATTACATTGTGGTAATTCATTCTTCCTAGTGACGACCATAATCTGTGTCTTCTTACAATTTAATTCTAACCCTTGGTGTTCACTGTGTGCAACAATTTATTTAGCATGATAAAATATACATTGTGCCAGATCTATTGGCCAATGATTATTAATGCACGCAAATTTAATTTAATAGTAACTGGTAGTCATTAAAATTTGTTAATAAGGTCATGGCACAATTTTTTGAAACAGGAATTTGGCATAATTTACATTATTTAGTAAAAGGAGTGACTATTCGCAATTCCATTGCGAATAGAAAAAAATTATATTTGCAATGGAAGTAGGTCACATGATTATTCCTATGCGTGTGTCCATATTACAATATTTTGTTGATCTATTAACGTGTCCTCAGTAGCATAGTGGTTAGTGTCTCCGCCTGGTACACAGGACCTCGAGGATCGATTCCCCGCCGGAGAGGCAACATTTTTTTTTTCATTTTCAGGAATTAGGTGACACCAATGCTATAGTGTTTTTTTTTTGTTGCCCCAATATAAAATTCAATATCTCAGTAACCAACTGAGGGAAAATGATGAGATTTAGCATATAACCTTATCATTATGTCCACCCAACAAAAAAAATTTTTGTTCTGGAGATTGTACAGCAGATTTCAATGTTTGTTTATATGCGGTATATAATTTACGGCTTAGAGATTAAGTCCATCATTTTAAGAGTATTACAGCTTCAGCAAGACACATCCGCATGATTTTTGAAATTGTCTCGCGGTTTTCATTTTGGCACAAACAGCGCGGAGTTAAATGGTATTGTTCAGAGGTGTCTCCAATGGGGGTTCTTTCATGAAACGTGATTATATAAATAAACTAGCTGACCCGGCTTCGCCCAGCTCCTGGCGGGGATCTATCTATCTATCTATCTACTTACCTCCCTACCTAGCCAGCCAGCCAGCCACCTTTCTACCTACCTACCTTTCTGTCTGTCTGTCAAGCCAGTCCGCGCTATTAAATTTTGATAAAAGCTACTGGAAAAAATGTGAGGACCATGTGTTGAAAGAGGAAGAGGACTATTGGAGAAAGGATGGATTGAATTTTATGCAACCGAGAGCAATCATCAACCTACTGGAATCGTCCGACACAGATTAAGGTCTGAGTAGATCGCAGACCTTAATCTACGTACACACTTACTGGGATATTTTGCTCCAACAATTCAGACGAATTGCAGGCCCTAAACATTACAGCATCAGCATAATGTCAATGGCAACAGTTTGTATTCCACAGTGATGAATTTTCAATTCTGCAAGCCCTCAGCGGTGACAAACAACTGTATTGAAAAACACACACACACTAAACGCATTGAATACCAACAGAAGAGTAATATTGCGGTGGAAACTGACATATTGTGGCATAACAAGAAACGTGAGAGCAAACACATTGTCAAATTAGGGGACAACACACGTGCATACGAATCAATCTATAAACTTCAATGAAAAGTGGACCAACATCTTGGTCGTTAAGAAGAAAGCCCACTACAGAGACATTGACAACTATTTTCATAGTGCAAAACAGGTAATCATGTTTCGTCTCTGAACGGTAAACAGCAGAGTAGACAGTCTTTCACGAAGACTCAAAGCGGGTCTGTCACCCATGTGTACATGTGAACAAACTACACAGACAGCTGAACAGATCCTTAAAAATGGAAACATGATGACTAAATTGCGGTATCATATCTGGTCACTCCATACGCACATTAACGCACAGCTATTTGGAAGCTTTCACGAACTCAATATAAAAAGCTAACATGAATACTTGTGTACACTTTATTAACCAGCAGCTGAAGAAACAAGAAGGAAATGAAAAATAAGGTAAGAAATATATTCCTTCTACTTTCCTGTTAATTTACAAATTATTTACCCCGTGCCTCTGTAAATTCTCTGTCTTTACTAATATTACTGTCACGAAAAAACGTGATTAACCAGTTGATGATAATAAAGGCATTCTGATTAACGGGATGTTTTCACAGCCACAACTATTTTAACTAACAGAAAAAACAAATCGGATGTCTAAAATCCCAGGACGGTCAAAAGTAACAGCTGCAGATGTTTACTGGGAAGGGAGTGAGTGAGATGAATCAATACGCCTGCCCTTGACAGTTCACAAACAGGTCGGATTCAAGCGGAAGTGCCCGGCTCGGGAGAAAACAGTCCGTCTGTCATTTAGAATTTCCCGACATCAAACGGAATGGCGGTTTTGCTTGTCACCACATGACAGAAAGTTGTGGGTTTGTTATTGGAAACATTGGGACACCTGCAGGACATCAACAACGTCACGTGAACAATTCAAGGCTGTTTGAAAAAACCATGATTGGGGAGACAGTGTAACTCAACTGCAGTTCTGAGTGGAAATATGTCTACCGTGTGCGAATTAAGTTAATTTAATTTTACACGTGCCTGTCATGGCAAATGTAGATGTGATTTGATCGAACTGCGGTGTTGCTTAAGGTTCCCTGCCAGTTACGAGGAAGTTCAACACTGGTTTTGAAGAAGTGCAACTCCAATTAGAAGAACACCAGTTGGACACTCAAATGCTTTCTTACGGAAAATGAATAACACCCGAGAAGAAAGATGGTATTATGTTTACGCTGGACTCATACTCAGGAGGGTTCACCATAACATGGCTCAGAAGAGCCAACCAATATAACGATTCCTGTGTGTTAAGGTTCACCTAGGATGGGTGATGATTGTTGATATGTCACACATCATACAAACATTGTTAAAGGAACGAGAACATTAAAATGTAAGTCACATCGTGTGATAGATTCCAGTGAAATATTACAAAAGACATCATACTTGAGACTTTATAGACACTAGTTAGGATCAAGTATATTAACAATAACAGTGATACCTAAGTACACACAACAAAGGATTCGTACAATTTTTAGGAACGATAGGAACTTATAATGTGTAGTGTGCAACCGGTCCATGATCAGCTGTAATTACAAACAGTATCTATTTCGGATGATCAGGAAGATGGATTACCAGGTAGCTACAGATGACAGTCGGTGTCCGGCAGGAGGGATACAGCACTGGGTGAGATGGACTTGTTCTGACTTAACGTGCTGTGGTGTGTCCTTGCAAGGATGAACTGACTATGCTATTATCTGAGGGTCCGATCCTACACACATTATAGAACACGTAACACATTTTCTTCGCATACACGTCTCACGTACATTACACTTTTCTTTTAATAAATTAATCTTTATTAATTTTTAGAAGCAAGAGTTGTTGAATATGTTGCGTGGGGAAGAATGAAAGGGGGCATCGTACGACAGTGCTAGAGAGAGGAAAAGGTGTCCATGAACTGAAGGAGTGTGTTGGACGGGAGCTGGTGGATTCTCCAGGATATTGATAGAAAAAAAAATTATAATGTGGGTGTTGACTCCCCTCACTCCAGGGACGACACTTTAAAGGAAGACACGACAATTACACATTGCACCCCTCTCAGGATTTCTCCGTGGTGAAGTGGTCAAGCCGTCTGACTCAGGCTCTGAAGGTTGTATGTTCGATTCCGGGCCACGTCCATTTCACGAGTGCATTTTTTTCGGAGACTCCCGAGGGTCGTCGCTGGAGCTGCGGAGTTCGTGCTTTGTGCGACGCTTTCCGTGCTGCAGAAAGAAACTGAGCCATATGGGATAAAAACCCGGTGCAATGCAGCCAACCCTGTCGACTTTTAAGCTAGTTCTTTCATTGCACCCACTCCCATACGAATCCAGATACGCCTTGTGTGTCATCTGAATTGGCGGGGCTTCCATTACTGTAAACATAAATTTTTTAGCGAGAAATCACTAGTTGTTCAGCAAAACATCAAAGACATGTCGCCGCTTTAAATGATTTAAGTTGTTTTTGGACCTATCCAAGACATATAAGACGGCTGGAAAAATTTCATAACGATGCAACAGACAGTTTTCAAAATAACTGATCGTGAATGAAGGCATTCTTTGTGGGACATACTATAGTCTGATGATTTCGCTTTAGGCATATGTTTTCTACAGATTTTGTGTGTTAGGTGTTGTTTATCTTGCTGCACAAGAACCTGCACACTTGTCTTTCTGTTCTTATCTGTCCTCTACTTTTGTTGTCTTGGGAAAGGTGCTTAGCCATCCGAACACGAGTTCTTCTTTCTTTCTCTCTCTCTCTCTAAGTCTCGATCCTCCACCTCTCTCTTTCTTGTCTTTACCACTCTGCTTCACTCCAGCTGCTTCATATATACCAGGTTTTCCTGCACTTTATATGTGTAGCATTTCCTTATCCTTGTTTATTTATTAATTCACGAGGCCAGTCAGTCGAAAGCCTGGTGTTTGAATTGCTTAATCATGTCTCTCTGAGGCGAAGCATATTACTGTCAGCTTGGACCAGAACAGAGTCACTCAGAGAGGATGTAATGGAGGCCATAGAAAAGCGTCAAATTAAGAGAATCATCACTGCTGCGATATTATCAGGACGGTAACGTAAACAAACATGGATGCCTGGTAACAGTAAGTGTACAGAAACGAAAGTTAACAATTCTTGAACTCACCTGGGGACAGAATTATTTGTAGGGATCATTATTTGTATTGGGGATACCTGTTCTGAAAAATTATTCTTGATATTTAAACAGGACTAACGTAATGTAAAAATAAAACGGGATGCCAAAAGAACGGACAGAAGTAAGAAGAAGAGTGATTCATTAAAAAATACGGAGAATTCTGCAGAATTAAACTCGCAACAGTGAACATTCCTACTTAAATTAACCACTTTCTTAGACTTTTTAATGGCCCAAACTAAAATTGACTAGTGAGCAGACGCTGTGACATGTTTGTTACTTCCCGCAATTCTATTGCGAATATAATTTTTCTCTATTCGCAATTCCATTGTGAATATAATTTTTTGCTATTCGCATTTCCATTGCGAATAGAGCCTCCCTTTAGTGAATTATAATGCACTGTTTTGCCAAGCCTGTGGGCCAGTACACCCGAATGTGACTAACATGGGGGGGGGGGGGGGGGAGGTAGTTTGCTCTCACTAGCCTATCTACAAGGCAGCTCTGTCTGTCCCTGACCTGTCCTTCACGGGGCACCCAACTAATAGCTGTACTACTGCTGGAATAGCTCTTGGGATGCAAGCACCGCCACAAGGTGAATAGACATCAGTAGGGTTCAACAGGAATTTTACTTTCAGGTTCATTTCACCGGTCCACAGGATAAATTATATATGGTGTCTGTCTATGATGATGTGTAGGCCTTTAACTGTAAAATATAGGGACAATTTTGTATGCTAATTTAGCAACCTTTTTAAATATTAATACGCTCACATTAGGTTGCTGCCTTGATTGCAGCAATATGAGGTTACTAAGAAATTCATTGAAAAATAGAATATAAAATATACTTATATAGTAATTTAAATCAATCAATCAATCATGTGCCATGCCGGAAAGCGTGGGCGGTCATGATTCACCATTTCACTCGATCACCAGAGTCGTGGATCAGCTCAGTGTTCCTGTCTCGTCCATGCCATGTGGCCAAGCCATCCAGGTATTTTCCTCTCGGTCTTCCTCTTGGTCTGTTCCCTTCGATCTTGCCAGCTGTCACTAAGTTCTCCAGTCCATTTCTTCTCATAACATGTCCAAAAAATTTTGACTGTCTACGTCTAATTTCTCTAATCAATCTACGATTTTCATTTCTCTCTTGTAGTACTTGGTCATTGGTTTTTCTATCTGTCCATGGTATTCTTTGCATTTTCCTCAGAAACCACATTTCTGCAGCCATCAGATGTTTTTCAGCTTGACTGCACATTGTCCAAGTTTCACATCCATACAAAAGAACAGGCTCTATGTATCCCCTCAACATTCTTTTTCTCGTTTCAATTGACATCATTTTATTGGTTAGAATGTTTTTCATCTTGCTACAGGCTACTTTCGCAAAGCTGTAATCACATCAGCTCTCATATTTAATTATTTACTGGTGCTGGGTTGCAAGTCTTGCAATGATTGTGTTGTTTTGTTTTTTTAAATTACTGACACCAATAGATTTTAATATCTCCGTTTATAATTTATAAAATATAATAATCTTCCATGAGGTACGGTTGGACTGAACTGTAAATAATCTATCCACCTGTGGTGGTCTCATAATTAAAAACCCAATTTCAATTAATGACCATGACCAAGCAAAGGAGGTAACTTCTCTCTCAGTACGTTCCCCATTTTAATTATCATAAAAACGCGACATCTGTTTTTTTTTAGTTTTAGCTGCCGGCTAAGAAAAACAAATGGACGACAACTTACAACGTAATATGAGAAGATAGCAATCACAAATGAAGTCCCCCAACCTTCACTTTATCACTGACTTTCTGCCTAGACCAAAAGCGTGGAACTCAACTAGGCTCTGGGACTATAAACACAGCTGCTTCCGGGGTAGGCTATGGGTCAGCACACCGTATGTTGTCTAGCAGGCAAACCTTGCCCCGCATAAACACGATATCCAGGTGTATTGCCAGAATTCGGTCATCAACGACAAAATTCAAAGTCCATATATTTTGTTCTAAGAATAGAGTTGTTATCGTTAGTTCAAAGTACGATACATTCCGTTGACGCATTAAAGTGATAGGATCATGGAATCGTTGACGTCTTGATAGACTTGTTACTACTACTAGTAGTACTAGTATTACAGGTGCGAGAAACGATACTATGTAACCATTTCCTCCTCCTTCACTTCTTTCTACCTCTTCTCCTCTATTTTCACGTCCTTCCCTCCTTCCTCGTCGTCTTCTTACAGCAAATAGTATTCCTACACTCCAACATATGCGAAGAGAGACATGACATATATAGAGGATCTCCACAGTACAAAGTCGTTGATTCTACTAGTTCTACTTACAACCATCCACCCCTAAATCAGTCAATTCTTCTTCTTCTTTCGCCTCCTCCTCTTCCTTTTCCTCCTCCTCCTTCCCCTCCTCCTCCTCCTCTTCTCTTCTTCTTCTTCGTCTTCTTCTTCGTCTACTTCTTCTTCTTCTTCTTTAGCAAACAGTATTTCAACACATGCGAGGAGATACCGGACATAGGTGGAGGATGTCCACGGTGCAAGGTTGTCGAATCTAATTGAACCATCCATCCCTCAATCAATCAATTCTTCTTCTTCTTCTTCTTCTTCTTCTTCTTCTTCTTCTTCTTCTTCTTCTTCTTCTTCTTCTTCTTTTCCTTCTTCCCCTCATCTTTACAACTTATCCTTTCTTTATATGAAATCAGGTTGAATTGCATTAAAGCCCGTGGCGAAGTGGTCAGTGGTCAAGCCACCTGACTCAGGCTCCGAAGGTTGTGGGTTCGATTCCGGGCCGCATCTTTGGTTCACGAGTGCATTTTTTTGGAGACTTACGGGGGTCGTCACTAGAGCTACGGAGTTCTTGCTTTGTGCGACGCTTTCCGCGCTGCGGAAAGAGACTGAGCCAATACGGGATAAAATACCGGTGCAATGAAGTCGACCTTGTCGACTTTAAAGTGACTTTTTAAGCTGTAAATATGCAAAGATTAAATCTTTAAAAACGTAAATTGGAACTATATAAGTAGTACAAGAATACGATCTCAGGTGACAGGATGAGCGTAGCAGCTAGAAAACCTTCATAAGCACTCATAAACAAAAAAAGATACTGGTACAACTACATTAAAACACTACAAAAGGTCACATAGATTTTAAAAAGTAGGGTCCTGAAGACGTGTAAATCTCAGAGCATAAACATCAAACTGTGTGCCTACGAGCTCCATAGTTTGGCTGACAGAAAGTGGCACAGTGCTGAAAGAATAAGTGAAGACAAAATAAATGTGGGAGGGTGGGGTTGGGTGTAAGGGGGTTAGTCTCTATGGGGTAGGCACAATCTGGAAATATAATCCTCTCCTCCGCTGGATGAAAAATACAATACACACACACCCACCGTGATTGTAACCGACTCAGAAATCACGATGAGGAAGGTGAGGACAGGCATGCTTCGTGCAGAGCGGCTTGCCTCGCTTCGGAGGACACGGGTGGCAAGCATCGCCTGGATCTTTTCTCCGGGGCATGCCGGTGTGCTGGGGAATGAACAGGCGGACAGATTGGCTGGCTCTGCCAAACTTGGTGGAATATTGATGCATGTCAAGGCAGATGTGGTTGCGGCCTTGTGGGAGTACGTGCACACCTCGGAGGAGCAAATGGATCACCATGGTCCGGCAAGAATGAGGCAGCGAGGAGTGACGAGGGGATCTGGCCGACGCTCGACGTTTAGAGGAAAGGCGAGACGGACATATAATCAGATTGCTACTGGCACTATTGGTGTTGGAACTCTTCGCTGGCTGCTGAGGATGGGGACGGAGCGCTTATGAGAATGCCCCGAATGCTGTGATGTCGGTTCTAAATCAATCAATCAGTCAATCTCTCTCGTGCCTTTCCTAAAGAGATTAATCTTCCCACTCGGACATCACCTCCCCACACCTATCTCCCGCCTAACATTTAATTTGTCTTCGCTAACACTTTCCTTACTATGTCTCTTCCTGTCATCTTACCTACGGAGCTCGTAGCACACCCTGTGAGTGTTTTTTTTTTTTTTTTTGCCATGCGATTTATAAGTCTTCAAGATATAGGCTTTAAATTTCAAGTGAAATTTTAAATTGTAGTTGCAGTCAGTGTCTTTTCTTAATTATTAATCGATTTTGTTTGAATGTATTCGCAAAAGCTTTTTAGTCGCACTGTCTATTCTGCCACTTTCGATTATCTTCTTGTAATGCCGAGGTTCCATTTAGATATTGTTCATTTACTCTTTTCTTTATCAGATGGACTTCCGACCGTTGACTATCTATATCTCCCCTCTGCTGGGTAGCTTGCATGTTCCAATGACCCCGAGAACCACACCGATGGTAGCGCAGTTAGTTGTTGGTCTCCCATAATACATATCTAGGTCGGACAGGTCAAGAGATAGGAACCAGACGAAGCGATGCCTTG
This sequence comes from Cepaea nemoralis, assembly GCA_014155875.1. NCBI lineage: Eukaryota > Metazoa > Mollusca > Gastropoda > Stylommatophora > Helicidae > Cepaea > Cepaea nemoralis. Next base: position 188,943 of record JACEFZ010015871.1, read on the forward strand.
TGGGTAGAATGGGGACAGTCAACGGTTAGGGAAAGCAAACCGTAAAAGAATGCTTGTCGAAGTCGAATGTACTGAGCCACAAGCGTGAGGAAACAATGCGACGCAACTCGCCCAACGTTATGATGATGATGATGATGATGATGATGATGATGATGATGATGATGATGATGATATCTAAATTCTGAACATTTGTTTGAACACACAAACAGACACACACACACACACACTGAGAGACAGACAGACAGAGAGAGACAGCGAGAGAGAGAGAGAGAGAGAGAGAGAGAGAGAGAGAGAGAGAGAGATATAACACGAACTAACGCACTTTATTTTCAGAGTGTCCCAAATTGGGCACGCAGGCCCGTCTTACAATCAGCCCTCCAATTACTCATCTTTCGTACATCAATTTTCAATTATGCATTATATTCACATAGGAAAACACACACAAAACTGTCAAATGAAAGAAGAGAGAGAGAGAAAGAGAGAGAGAGAGAGACAGACAGACAGACAGACAGACAGACAGACAGACAGACAGACAGAGCGCGCAACACAGAGAGAGAGAGCAAAACAGAGAGAGAGCGACAGAGAACAACAGAGAGAGAGCAACAGAGAGAGAGCAACAGAGAGAGAGTGACAGAGAGAGAGAGCGACAGAGAGAGAGTGACAGAGAGAGAGCGACAGAGAGAGAGCGACAGAGAGAGAGTGACAGAGAGAGAGAGCGACAGAGAGAGTGACAGAGAGAGAGCGACAGAGAGAGAGTGACAGAGAGAGAGAGCGACAGAGAGAGAGCGACAGAGAGAGAGTGACAGAGAGAGAGAGCGACAGAGAGAGAGAGCAACAGAGAGAGAGTGACAGAGAGAGAGAGAGCGACAGAGAGAGAGTGACAGAGAGAGAGCGACAGAGAGAGAGAGCGACAGAGAGAGAGCGACAGAGAGAGAGCAACAGAGAGAGAGTGACAGAGAGAGAGCGACAGAGAGAGAGCGACAGAGAGAGAGCGACAGAGAGAGAGAGCGACAGAGAGAGAGCGACAGAGAGAGAGCGACAGAGAGAGAGCAACAGAG